>CAUYPK010111923.1:0-14142 GCA_963574355.1 Loris lydekkerianus | reverse complement strand
GAGACATAACCTGCAAATATCTTCTCCCATTCTGAGGGCTGTCTGCTTGCTTTACTTACTGTGTTCTTGGCTGTGCAGAAGCTTTTTAGTTTGATCAGGTCCCAGTAGTGTATTTTTGAAGCTGCTTCAATTGCCTTGGGGGAGGGGGGTCCTCCTCATAAAATATTTGTCCAGGCCTATTTCTTCATGAGTTTTCCCTGCACTTTCTTCTAGTATTTTTATAGTTTCAAGTCTTAAGTTTAAATCTTTAATCCAGTGAGAGTCTATCTTAATTAGTGGTGAAAGGTGTGAGTTCAGTTTCAGTCTTCTACAGGTCACCAGCCAGTTCACCCAGCACCATTTGTTAAATAGGGAATCTTTTCCCCCCTGAATGTTTTTACTTGGCTTGTCAAAGACCAAATAACGGTAAGTGGCTGGGTTCATCTCTTGGTTCTCTATTCTTTTCCATACATCCACCTCTCTGTTTTTGTGCCAGTACCATGCTGTTTTGATCACTATTGACTTATAGTATAGTCTGAGGTCTGGTAGTGTGATTCCTTCTACTTTGTTTTTATTTCTGAGTAATGTCTTGGCATTCGAGGTTTTTTCTGATTCCACATAAAATGAAGTATTATTTTTTCAAGATTGTTAAAGTATGACAGTGGAGCTTTAATAGGTATTGCATTAAAATTATATTTTGCTTTGGGTAGTATGGACATTTTAACAATGCTGATTCTTCCCAGCCATGAGCATGTTAACGTTTTCAGCTATTTCTTTTCTTAGAGTTTCATAGTTCTCTGTATAGAGATCTTTCATGTCCTTTGTTAGATAAACTCCCAAATATTTCATCTTCTTTGGCACTACTGTGAACGGAATAGAATCCTTGACTATTTTTTCAGCCTGACTATTGTTGGTATATATAAAGGATACCCATTTATGAATGTTGATTTTGTAACCTGAAACGCTGCTGTATTCCTTGATCACTTCTAAGAGTTTTGTAGTAGAATCCCTGGTGTTTTCCAGATATACAATCGTATCATCTGTGAAGAGTTAAAGTTTGATCTCTTCTGACCCTATGTGGATACCCTTGATTGCCTTTTCTTCCCTAATTGCAATGGCTAAAACTTCCATTACAATGTTAAAGAGCAGTGGAGACAATAGGCAACCTTGCCTGGTTCCAGATCTGAGTGGAAATGATTTCAATTTAACTCCTTTCAATAGGATATTGGCTGTGGGTTTGCTGTAGATGGCCTCTATCAGTTTAAGAAATGTCCCTTCTATACCAATTTTCTTAAGTGTTCTGATCATGAAGGGATGCTGGATATTATCAGAAGGTTTTTCTGCATCAATTGAGAGAACCATGAGCACACTTTTCTTAATTCATTATTCCCAAAATAGGGTGTTCTTGCACTGTCAACTTTGTACAAGTATACAGAATTGCTACTGACTATTTGCTGCTGTGTATTCTTTTTATTTCTGTTTTTGAATGAGAGTGTTCACTCATTCAAATAAGGTATGTCCTGTTCTTATTCTACCATCATATATTTGGTTTTTGAAAACAATTTGTCTTTTTGGTATGTAGGTCTTTAGATAAAGAGAAGTCATGCCTCCTAATATAGAAATTACTATATATACCCCTTGCTGTAGAGACTGCTGTGCAGCCCCTACATATTCTGGTCTTTGAGCAGGATGCCATTCTGGACAGGACTTCGAGATTGTCTCTGTGGTTCAACATTTAGTAACCAGAAGGGTAGATCATTATAGTCATTTGGGCTGTGTACAAAATATTGTTGACTCACTATTTTATGGACCCAGAGAAGGACTGCTTTCTCTCACCACCTTTGAATTTAGGTGTGCCAGTGAACTGTGAGTGAAGATGACATATGTCGCTTCTAGGTAGTACTTTAGAAGTCATTGTTCGATTGGCCATGCTTCTTTTGCCCTGTGTTAGCAATCAGGGAGCTAACACTGGGCATGTTAGCTCATGCTAACATGGAAAACAGAACCCAGCTTGTCCATGATGAAAGCATTAGGGTGAATGATAAATAAGCATTTGTTTGTTTGTTTGAAGTCAATGAGATTTCTGTTGGTTTTGTTTTGTTTGTTTTTTGACAGAGTCTCACTTTTTTCCCTCAGTAAAGTGCTATGGCATCATAGCTCACAGCAACCTCACACTCTTGGGCTCAAGTGATCCTCTTCCTCAACCTACTGAGTAGCTGGGACTACAGATACCCACAACACCCAGGTAGTTTTTCTATTTTTAGTAGCGATGGGGTCTCATTCTTGCTCAGGCAGGTCTTGAACTCCTGTTCTCAAGCAATCCACCCACCTTGACCTCCCAGAGTGCTAGGATTACAGGTGTGAGCCACTGTACCCAGCCCAAACATTCTTATTTTTGATATCTCATAACTCCAATATCTGAAGCCAACAAATGTCTGATTATTCTCTTTATTGTTTCTTCTGATACTCATTTTTTTCTCATTTTCTTGTGTGTTTAGTGATTTGCTTTCCTTAGAATGGTTTCTTAGGGAAATGTTTTGAGAACTTGGATGAAGTTCTTCCCCAAATGAATGAGTTTGCCTCTGTCACACTTCTGAAGCTCCTAGCAATAACGGTTTACTAAATTCTGGGCTTAAGGTTTTTCAATCAATCTGGAACTTGAGCTAAAAACAGTTTAAAGGACAGCTTGTTATGTAATCTCATGAAACATCCCTTGATACCAAAGTTCGAAATGAACAACTTTGTTTTTATTTGTTTCTTTTCATGACTCTACCGGGTCCCCAAAATGGGCAACCTTCCTCAAAGCCCTAGAAAAGGAGAGATTTCTTATTTACTCTAACACTGCGAATAAAGCAGGGCCTTCTTTGTTTTGTCTCCTTATACCCTGTGAATTCATAACCATTTGCAGTCCCTCTAACTCTGACAAGAAAATTGATGCTAATTTTTAATCACAAAGATGTAGAAACAACCCAAGTGCCCATCAACCCATGAATGGATAAATAAACTGTAGTATATGTATACCATGGAATATTTCAGTCATAAAGAAAGATGGAGAGTGTTGACTATTGGGATAAAAATGTGTCAAATGGTCTATGAAGCTAGTGTATGATGCCCCATGATCATATCAATGTATGCAGCTATGATTTAATAATAATAAAAAAGAAAGAAAGAAAGATGGAGAGGTTACATCTTTTGTATTTACCTGGATGGTTTTGGACAACATCCTCCTAAGTAAAGTACCACAAGAATGGAAAAGCAAGTATCTAATGTACTCAATACCAATATGAAACTAGTAGATGAACAACTACACACCCACGCAAGAGAAAAACACATTTAAACTCAATAAGTGGGGAGGAGAGATGGTGAGCTCTCACTTAATGGGCACAATGTAAATATACACAGCCTGGGCTTAGCGCCTGTAGCACAGTGATTAGGGCACCAGCCACATGCACTGAGGCTGGAGGGTTCAAACCCGGCCCGGGCCAGCTAAACAAGGACAACTACAATAACAAAAAAAAGCTGGGTGTTGTGGTGGGTGCCTGTAGTTCAGCTACTTGGGAGGCTGAGGCAAGAGAATCGCTTAAGCCCAAGAAAGTGAGGTGTGACACCATGGCACTCTACTAAGTGTGACATAGTAGGACTCTATCTTTAAAATAAAAAAAAACATGGGTGGCGCCTGTGGTTCAGTGAGTAGGGCGCCGGCCCCATATACCGAGGGTGGCGGGTTCAAACCCAGCCCCGGCCGAACTGCAACAAAAAAATTGCCGGCCGTTGTGGGGGGCGCCTGTAGTCCCAGCTGCTCCGGAGGCTGAGGCAGGAGAATCACGGAAACCCAAGAGCTGGAGGTTGCTGTTAGTCCTGTCACGGCACTCCACCGAGGGCGGTAAAGTGAGACTCTGTCTCTACAAAAAATTAAAAAAACAAAACAAAACAAAACAAAACAAAAAAAATATATATATATATACATCCTGGTGTAGCCTGGGTGAAGGGCTCATGTACAACTTGGACTTTACCTAACAAATGCAGACAATGTAACCTAATCATATGTGCCCCTATATTCATTTAAAATTAATTTTTTTAAAAATTTAAAACTACAGGGTGGTGCCTGTGGCTCAGTGAGTAGGGTGCTGGCCCCATATGCCAAGGGTGTGGCGGGTTCAAACCCAGCCTGGCCAAACTGCAACAAAAATAGCCTGGCATTGTGGTGGGCCCCTGTAGTCCCAGCTGCTCGGGAGGCTGAGGCAAGAGAATTGCTCAAGCCCAAGAGTTAGAGGTTGCTGTGAGTCCTGTGACCTCATGGCACTCTACCAGGGGCGGCACAGTGAGACTCTGTCTCTACAAAAAAAAAAAATTTTTTTTTAAACTACAAAGATTAGGCAAAAATCTTCAAGGCAAATTCTGGTTTCAGCATTCTGCTTATCATTCTATGTTCTTGCCTTCAATGTCTCATAGCTTGAAAATTCCAAAATTTCTTCCTAGCTCATGAATACATTGCAGAAGATTTTAAAAGTACTTTGCTTAGCCCCTTACACGAACTTGTTTCCTGCATCCGGGTGAGGTGGCGCGGACTCAGAAGATTTGGGGACCATGGAGGTCAGCGGCGAGCCTCAGGCCAGCCCAAGCTGTTAGTCGTCCACTCGGGTCTGCTCCAGGGTCTCCGTGTCCAAGGAGCTGCTGTCAGCGGGAAGTGATGACTGCGGAGGTATTTGGGACAAGTTGCACGTTAACTCCCAGCCTAATTCCAGAAAAAAACCCACTCTTCCAGGATAGAGAGGCGTCCCTTATTGGACCAAGTACAGACGTTTCTCCAACAGATGGCACAGGCAAATGAAAAGCTAGGAAATGAAATGGCATCTGCACCACCTGATCATTTCAATATTGAAAATATTAATGTGACTCTTGGAGAAGTTATACAAATGGATGTGGCCTTGTTTGAGATGAATCAGTCAGATTCAAAAGAAGAGGAGAGTTCACAAGATAGTTCAGAGAACACTTTGGAATCTGAAGATGAAGATGACAACATCTCTCATGAAGTCATCCTAGGAACATTAAGCTTCCTAATTCTGATGGTGGAAAAGGCAAGATTGAAGTTTTGGACAGTCTGGCAAGTAAAAAAAAGAAGTAGTGAAATAAATTATCTGAGAAGAAAGAGATGACATTTGCTGTGAATTCTGTGAAAAAGTACATGGTTCACTGGCTGTTTTACATTTCAGGTATCTATGGTGCTTTTTATGTGTTAGTAGAAAAACTTTAGATAAATTTAACAGCTTATTTGAGCAAAGAAGAATTTATGAGTCAGGCAGCACTTTAAACTGAAAGGGGTTCAGAGGCCTCTGCTCTGCAGAGTAGGTGTTTTTATAGGCTGAGCATGGACGTAAAGTACAGAAATAACTTGATGGATTATTTGGGGATGGTCTGATCACTTGGCTGCCTATGATTGGCTGAAGCTCAGCAGTTTGTGTTTGGCTAAAACTCAGCTGTTAAAAATACTCTCCCAAGTTAGGTTTTGGTGTGTTTATCTATTGAGTTAGGTGTTGCTAAGTAATGGCCTCCTGCTTATTTAATTTAGCAATTCCCCTCTTTTGGTAAACTTCTTTTTTTTTTTGAGACAGAGCCTCAAGCTATCACCCTGGGTAGAGTGCTGTGTCATCACAGTTCACAGTAACCTCCAACTCCTGGGTTCAAGCAATTCTCTTGCCTCTGCCTCCCAAGTAGCTGGGACTACAGGTGCCCACCACAATGCCTGGCTATTTTTTGGTTGCAGCCATCATTGTTGTTTGGCGGGCCCAGGCTGAATTCAAACACGCCAGCTCAAGAGTATGTGGCTGGTGCCTTAGCCACTTGAGCCACAGGCACCGAGCCATTGGTCAACTTCTTGATCTTGAGAGATTTACTCACTCTCTAGGTATTGATGCCACTCTCTCTCACTCACATTCTGGTTGTATGCAATGAAGGCAGACACCTTGGGGTAAAGAATTTCTTGGTCTAGGACCTCTTAGTTGTGGTTTAAAATAAGGGAGAGGAGGTTCCTCTGGTCTTTGGTAACTATTAATATTATTATTTTTTATTTTTTATTGTTTTGCAGTTTTTGGCTGGGACTGGGCTTGAACATGCCATCTCTGGCATATGGGGCCAGAGCCTTACTCCTTTGAGCCACCCAGGCTTTGGTAATTATTGTAAATGAAGAGACATAAGTTGTTAGCCTTTTGGGTTTTTTTCTTCCTCTAGCGTCTTTTCCAAATGTTCGGCTATGACCACCAATTTAACCATATCTATAACTTCTCATCCTGGTTTATGTTTTTAATTAGTTTAACAAGCTCAGGATGAACCACATTTACAAATAGAGCCATTAGTGCTGTTTTAGGCCCTACAAAAACTATCTCTTGGTATATTTTGAGCCCATAATGTTTTACAAATAGTGTTTTTCAATGGGCCCTATAATCTGAAACTAGTTCATCCTTTTTTTTTTTTTTTTTTTTGTACAAGAACATATGAGAGACCAATCAGTTTTTTTGTGGAAAAATCTGAGGAATTGAATTTGAAGTTTTCACCAATTTTTCTAACCCCCTTTGGCTTTATGAGGATGTATGGGAAAAATCTTTAATATGCTCATCAGGCGTTTCCCATTCTGTTGTTACTTTTCATTTTCAAGCTTCACTACTCCCCAATATCATATGAATGCATTGGTTAGGGAGTCTTAGATTGTAAGCTCTGGAGTATTCTAAATTCCTTAACAAATGTGTGAGGGTTTCCCCCTTGGGCTAGAAAAGTCTTTTACCCCGGCTGTAAACTCAATTTTTTACCATGGAGTGAAGAAAAACAGCCTGGTTTTACTTAGTTTGTTATGAAGTCAAATTTATTTGTCAAAATGAGTTCAACAAAGAAGAAATCTTTGTAAGAGAAAAAGTGTTTTACAAAGAAAATAGAAGAATTACTTATGTTTGAACCTTGAACAATGGGGGTAATGGGCCCTGACCTCCTGTGCAATAAACATCTTATATAAGTTTTGACTCCCGAAAAACTAATTATTGGTAGATTACTTTTAACTGGAAGCCTTACTGATAACAAACAATTAGTTAACACTTATTTTGTGTATACATGTATTATATACCATATTTTTTTCAATAAAAATATAGTGGGCTCTCAAAAATTAGTAAAAAATGTCTAATATCTCAATATTGGATAGCCCATCAGCCTTCATAAGAAAAACAGCTCAACTCCATTTATCAAAATAATGCAAATGAAATGAAGATTGGATTCTATACCTACCAAATTGGCAGATAAAACAATAGCTGGTATTTGTGAAGCCTTTTCTTTGTGTGAATCACTATTCTAAAAGTTATCTCCGCTCATCCCTGTGTAAAAGTTCAGGGAGTCGTAAATATAACACTTTATGTATGTTACACTTTTATCAAAAAGTCGTTTTGTTTGTAAGTAGTTTCCCTACAGTCTGTGGAGCACAGTCATTATTGTGTGTTTGTTAGTTCAGCCCTTGCTTACTCTGATGCTTATGTGTGCTTATGGCAGCCGTTTGCAGGACAGTTTTATTCCTCCTAGAATTACTGAAGTGTTGTCTTCAAACATATTGAGTACCATCTTTCCATGCTCTGTGACAGTTATAAATTAGCAAATTAGGCGTAATTGTTTCTGAAGCAAAAATTTCACCCTGAATGAATTTCCCATCTATTCCTATAAAACGTAAATTGAGCATCAAATACACTTATTTTTAAAACCACCTTGCAGAGTAGTTTATGTTATTGGGCCTCTATCCACTATTATGGTAAGAAAGATAAGGAAAGAGTGTGAGTCCTCCTTTCACTGTATTTCCCTTAGTGCCTAACATTGTGCCTTTCACTTGATTGGAACATACAATAAATGTTCATTAAATTGACTATTTTTTTTCCCTTTTTTTTTTGTGGTTTTTGGCCGGGGCTGGGTTTGAACCCTCCACCTCCAGCATATGGGACTGGTGCCCTATCCCTTTGAGCCACAGGCGCCGCCCAACTATTGTTTTTCTTGTTTAAAAAAAAAAAAAAAGTTCTTTGCTTAATCTTTTTTTTTTCTTTTAAGACAGAGTCTCACTCTGTCACCTTGGTAGAGTGCTCCATCACCATAGCTCCTAGCAAACTCTTGAGCTTGAGCAATTATCTTGCCTCAGCCTCCCAAGAAGCTGGGACTACAGTTGCCACCAAGCCTGACTACTTTTTCCATATTTAGTAGAGACAGAGTCTTGCTCTTGCTCAGGTTAGTCTCAAACTCCTGAGCTCAAGGGATCCACCCGCCTCAGCCTCCTGGACTGCTAGCATTACAGAAGTGAACCGCTTCGCTGCACTTACTTAAGCATTTTTAATGGCATTTTAGGGATTTTTTTTAATGGAAAGATCAGTGCGGGCCCTGAAACTTTTGTTATAAAAATTAAATTATGTAAAAATGCAAGAAACTCCTTAAATCTTTTTTTTTTTTTGAGACTGTCTCACTATGTCACCCTCGGTAGAGTGCTGTGGTGTCACAGCTCACAGCAAACTCAAACTCTTGGGCTTAAGCGATTCTCTTGCCTCAGCCTCCCAAGTAGCTGGGACTACAGGCACCCACCACAACGCCCGGCTATTTTTTATTGCATTTGTCATTATTTGTTTAGCTGGCCCAGGTTGGATTCGAACCCATCAGCCTTGGTGTATATGGCTGGAGCCATAACCACTGTGCTACAGGTGCCAAGCTGAACTCCTTAAATCTAACGAGGATATATCAGAAGATATTGGAATCAACTTGAAAAGACTCCTGCTGGTCAAATTTGAAATAATTTAAACATCAAAGTGAATAACTACAGCAATGGATTATAACACACTGATTTGTAATAGAATTTGTGAACCCACAAAACACTCAAAATAAACAAAATGAAAGAGATCAAAGAGCTTTTCGTTGTTGTTATTAAAAAAAATTTTTTTTGAAGAACCTCTTGATGCTGAGGGAGTGACAGTGACATCTAGTTCTACACTGGATGCTAAGGGACATCCAGTTCCTGAACTACATTCTCTGTGAGGCCTACATGAGCAGTCTTTCTTATAGTGCCTAATGGGGTTCCTGAGTTTCCATGAGGCCCAACTCTGTGTTTGAGATTCCTGTTTCCATATGTATAGTTAGAATATATCCAGAAATTAGAGAGCTTCAAGCGCAAGCAGCAGAAACTCTAACTCAGTTCCTTAAACAATAAGGAAATGCACCTCAAATAACACAAACTTATAAGGTAGTGCAGTTCTATGCACAATCACGGCTGTAACACTACATTCCTCATTTCTGACCTAGTCCCTCTATTGGCTTTGTCATTGAACTTACTTCCTACATGGTTCCCAGTTAGCTGTAAATAGCAGTTGGGTAGCATGCTCCTTGTTTTCAACCACTGGTGAGAAAAAAGGCTTCTTCCCCAACCTCACAATAAAAACCTTTCCCTTCAGTATAACTGTGCCAACTTTGGGCAAATGCTAACCCTGGGATGGATGGTATCCTAATTGGTTTTTTCTTTTCTTTCTTCTTTCTTTTCTTTTCTTTTTTTTTTTTTGGTGAGACAGGAGTGTCACCCTGCTGCCCTGAGTAAAGTGCTGTGGTGTCACAGCTCACAGCAACCTCTAACCCTTGGGCTCAAGCAATCTTCTTATCTCAGTCTCCCAAGTAGCTGGAGACTACAGGTGCCTGCCACAATACCCAGACAGTTTTTCTATTTTGTAGAAAGGGGGTCTTGCTCTGCTGAGGCTGGTCTGGAACTCCTGAGCTCATGCAATCCATCTGCCTCAACCTCCCAGAGTAGTACTAGTATTACAGATGTGATCCTAGCACTACACCCAGCCTTAATCTGTTTTCTGTTGCTTATAACAGAATATCTGAAACTGGGTGATTTAAAAAGAAAAGCAATTTATTTCTTGTAGTTATGGAAGCTTAGGAGTTCAAAGTTGAGGGGCCATGTCTGGTAAGGACCTTCTTACTGGTTGGAACTCTGCAGATTACTGAGGTAGCATGGGGCATCACATTGCAAGGGCTGAGTATTAGGCTACCTCCGGTCTCTCTCCCTCTTTTTATAAAACCACTAGTCCCAATCCCATGATAATCCACTAATCTGTTAACCCATGAAAGGGTTAATCCATTCATACATGACTCTGTCACCTCTCAAAGGCCCCACTCCTTGATACTGCTACACAGCGGATTAGATTTCAATGTGAGTTTTGGAGGGGACAAATATTCAAACCATAGCAGATGGCCAAAGGGAAGCCATATGCTCATTAGGTTAATCCAGAATCTCTGAACCAATGGATTGCAAGAGAGATGACATCACCATAATTGACTAATTGGGAGCTACTCCTGGATTTGGAAATAGCTTTTTCTGAGTGACATGTGATATTTAAGGGGAAATGTAGAGACTTGAATAAAACTGGGACTTTTTTTCAAATTCCACCCCCCCCCCCTTTTTTTTTTGACACAGGCTCTCACTTTGTTTCCTGGGTTAGAATGCAGTGGCATAATCACTACAATCTCAAACTCTTGTGCTCAAGTAATTCTCCTGCTTCAGTTTCTTGAATAGCTGGAACTACAGGCTTGCACAACTATGCCTGGCTAACTCTTTTTTAATCTGTTGTAGAGACAGAGGTCTCACTATGTTACTCAGGCTGGTCTCAAACACCTAGGCTCAAATGATCCTCCCGCCATAGCCTCCCAAAGTGCTAGAATTGTAGGCACGAGCCATCACACCTGACCTAATTCGACCTCATTTTAACAAAACTGGCATTTTTATTAAGAAGGAAGAAGAAATAAGAAAGGAAATGGATATTCTCTAGGCAAACATTATTCATTACACCTCATTTTCAAATACTCAAAATGTGAGCATTGGAGCTATCAATAGAATTATGCAAGTTGAGCTATGTTTCAGAATGTAGGAAATGTTTCTTACCAGTAGGTTTTCAAATTATCCCTACTTTATTTGTTTGTTTGTTTATTTTTAGACAGAGTTTCATTTTGTTGCCCTGGGTAGAGTGCTGTGGCATCATGGCTCAAAGCAACCTCAAATTCCTGGGTTTAAGCAATTCTCTTGCCTCAGAGCCTCCCAAGTAGTTGGGACTACAGGTTCCTGCCACAACGCCTGGCTCTTTTTAGAGAGGAGGTCTCACTCTTGCGCAGACTGGTCTCGAACTCGTGAGCTCAGGCAATCCACCCATCTCGGCCTCCGAGAGTGCAAGGATTATAGGTGTGAGCCACTGCCCCCCAGCCCCAATTATCCCTACTTTAATATTTCTCCATCCCCTTCAATTTTCCCACATAAAAGTATAGTATGCGTTGTGCCCCATGCATTTAAAGGTATACATTTATTTGTGTGTATACATTTTTGAATGTATGAAATATTGTGTAACATGGCTAATATAAAATATTGTATATAGAGAGAGTATATTTAAAGTATGAAGAATATTACTAAAATGAACACCCTTGCATTTATCACCTGAGTTAAGAACAAAATATTACTTATAACTTTGAGGCTTTCTATGTAATCCCCCCTCATTTCATTCCTTTCCCTGACTCCACCAAAGGTAACTATCATTCTGGATTTTTTGTCATCCTCTTGCTTTTCACTACAATTTTACCTATTACTTATGTATTTGGGCTGCCTATAAATGAAATTATGCTGTATATAATCTTTTTATTGTTTACATAACATTAAATTTACCACGTTAAACATATACTCAGTGGCTTCATGTACATTCATGTTGTGCAACCATCACCACCATCTACTTCCGAAACTTTGTTTTCCCAAACTGAAACTTGTACCCAACAAAGAATAATACCTCATTCCCCCAGCCTCTGGCAATCATGATTCTATTTTCTGTCTCTATGAAGTTGACTACTCTAAGTACCTCACATAAGTGGAATTATATAGTTTTTGTCCTTTTACGACAAATGATTATTTCACTTAACATTAAACTATCTTCTAGATTCATTTACGTGGCATGTGTCAGAATTTCATTCCCTTTGAAGCTGGGTAATATTTCATTGTATGTATATCCTTCATTTTAAGAATCTATTCATCTTTTGATAGTCACTTGTGTTCATTTCACCTTTTGACTACTGTGAATAATGCTGCTATAACATGGATGCACAAATTTTTGTTTGAGTCTTTGTTCAATTCTCTTGGTTATGTATGTTACAACTTTCTCTTTTGTGCTGAGTTATGTTTGTGAGATGCACCTGTTAATATAAGTAGCTTTAGTTCATTTACCTTCATTCTGCATAATATTTCATGTTTGTTTACATGCTTAGGAGTGGAATAATTGGGTCATAAGACATTGTGTATCTTTAGTTATATCAGATTGTCAAATTAATCCTTTTTTTTTTTTTTGAGACAGAGTCTCACTCTGTCAACCTGGGTAGAGTGCTGTGGTGTCATTAGACCTCACAGCAATGTCAGTTTCCTGGGCTCAAGTGATTCTCTTATCTCAGCCTCCTGAGTAGTTAAGAGTATAGGAGCCCACCATGTTGCCTGGCTAGTTTTCCTATTTTCTTTTTTTGAGACAGAGTCTCACTTTTGCCGTTGGTAGAGTGCCGTGGTGTCATAGCTCACAGTAACCTCAAGCCTCTTGCCTCAGCCTCCCAAGTAGCTGAGACTATAGGCACCCACCATAGGGCCCAGCTGTTTTTAGAGGTGGGGTCTCGCACTTGCTCAGGCTGGTCTAGAGCTTCTGAGTTCAAGCAATCCACCCACCTCGGCCTCTCAGAGTACTAGGATTACAGGAATGAGCCACCACACCTGGCCTCAACTGTATTTTTATTTATTTATTTATTTATTTATTTATTTATTTTTGAGACAGAGTCTCATTAGTTGCCCTCAGTAGAGTGCCATGGCATCACAGCTCACAGCAACCTCAAACTCTTGGGCTTAAGCAATTCCCCTGCCTTAGCCTCCCAAGTAGCTGGGACTACAGGTACCAACCACAAAGCCTTGCTATTTTTTTGTTGTAGCTGTCAATTGTTGTTCGGCAGTCTCAGCCTGGGTTTGAACCCACCAGCTCTGGTGTATGTGGCAGGCACCCTACCCACTGAGCTACAGGTGCTGAGCCCTCAACTGTATTTTTATACAGAGACCCCACCTCTGAAAATAGCCAGGGGCTGCGGAGGGCACCTGTAGTCCTAGCTACTCAAGAGGCTGAGGCAAGAGGATCTCTTGAGCCCAGGAGTTTGAGGTTACTGTGAGCTATGATGCCAGGTACTCTACCAAGGGTGACAGAGTAAGTTTAAAAAAAGGAGTAATTTGACAATCTGATACAACTAAAGGTACACAATGCCTTATGACCCAATTATTCCACTCCTAAGCATGTAAGCATGAACCTTGGACCCCAGGGTAGAGTTCAGTGGTGTCGTTGTAGTTCACTGCAACCAAAAACTCCTGGACTCAAATGATCCTCCTGCCTAGTCTCCTGAGTAACTGTGACTACAGGTGTAGTCCATGACACCCAGGTATTTTTTCTACTTTTAGTAGAGGTGGGGGGTCTCATTTTTACTCAGGCTGGTTTTGAACTCCTGAGCTCAAGCAATCCTCCTGCCTCAGCCTCCCAGGGTGCTAGGTTTACAGGCATGAGACGCTGTGCCTGGCTATTTGTTGTTTTTTGTCTGCCCACATCCTCCCCTCCTTCGTAATAAGGCCCAGATTTTTTTTTCTTTGAAGTGTTACATTTTCCTCAATTGTGTTTGGTCGAATTTGAATAAATCAGAGCACCCATTCTTTTCACTGCATAAGGTGAAGGGAGCACTAGAGGCTCCTTCCAGAACCTTCCTCTCACTATCTCATACATCTAAGAAGGTGTTAAGTGACTTATGGTGGCAAAAAAGATTTGAACCTCATTTCTTTCAGCACCCAGAGGCTTGATAGTGGAATAGGTCCTGCCCTGGCTTTTTCCTACTCCTAGACTAAGGAGCATAGATTTTGTGACTTCCACCGTATCTTTCTTTCTCTCTTTATTTTTTTTGAGACAGAGCCTCAAGCTGTCACCCTGGGTAGAGTGCCATGGCATCACAGCTCACAGCAACCTCCAACTCCTGGGCTCAAGCGATTCTCCTGCCTCTGCCTCCCAGGTAGCTGGGATTACAGGCGCCCTCCTCAACGCCCGGCTATTTTTGGTTGCAGCCGTCATT
>CAUYPK010111920.1:0-30345 GCA_963574355.1 Loris lydekkerianus | reverse complement strand
GAAAATAAGACCTAGTGCATCTTTAGGAGCAAAACTTAATATAAGACACTATCTTATTGTCGGGGAAACAGGGTATTGATTTATAGTATAATCTGAGGTCTGGTGGTATGATTCCTACTGCTTTATTTTTATTTCTGAGTAATGTCTTGGCTATTTGAGTTTTTTCTGATACCATATAAAATGAAGTATCTTTTTTTTTCAAGATCTTTAAAGAATGATAGTGGTGTTTTAATAGGGATTACATTACAATTGTATATTGCTTTGGGTAGTATGGACATTTTAACAATGTTGATTCTTTCCAGCCATAAGCATGGTATATTTTTCCATTTGTTAATGTCTTCAGCTATTTCTTTTCTCACAGTTTCATAATTCTCTTTATAGAGATCTTTCACATCCTTTGTTAGGCAAACTCCAAAATATTTAATCTTTTTTGGCACTACTGTAAAAGAAATAGAGTTCTTCACAGTTTTTTCAGCTTGACTATTGTTAGTATATATAAAGGCTACATATTTGTGTGTATTGATTTTGTAACCTGAGCTATTGCTGTATTCCTTGATCACTTCTAAGAGTTTTGTAGTTGAATGCCTGGGGTTTTGCAGATATATGATCATATCATCTGTGAAGAATGAAAGTTTGATCTCTTCTCACCCTGTATGAATACATTTGATCACCTTTTGTTGCCTGATTGCAATGGCTAAGATTTCCGTTACAATATTAAAGAGCATTGGAGATAATGGGCAACCTTGCCTGGTTCCTGATCTGAGTGGAAATGGTTTCAATTTAACTCCATTCAATATGAAATTGACTGAGGAGTTGCTGTAAATGGCCTCTATCAGTTTAAGAAATGTCCCTTCTATACCAATTTTCTGAAGTGTTCTGATCATGAAAGGATGCTGGAGATTATCAAAAGCTTTTTCTGCATCAATTGAAAGAATCATATGGTCTTTGCTTTTTTTATTTTGTTTATGTGATGAATTATATTTATAGATTTATGTATATTGAACTAGCCTTGAGACCGTGGGATAAAACCCACTTGGTCATAGTGTATAATTTGCTTGATGTGTTGCTGGATTCTGTTTCCTAGGGTCTTATTGAATATTTTTGCATCAATATTCATTAGAGATATGGGTTTATCATTTTCTTTTCCTATTGGGTCTTTTCCTGGTTTGGGGATCAAGGTGATATTTGCTTCGTGGACTGTTTTGGGTAGTATTCCTTATTTTTCTATATTTTGAAAAAGGTTAAGTATATAGTTTCTCTTTAAAGGTTTGGTAGAATTCTTATGTGAAGCCATCTGGTCCCAGAATTTTCTTTTTAGGGAGATTTTGTATAGTTGCTGGTATTTCAGAGCTTGATATAGGGCCTGTTCAACATTTCCACTTCATGCTGGCTAAGTCTAGGAAGGTGGCATGCTTCCAAGTATTGGTCTATTTCCTACAGATTTTCATATTTCTGAGAATAGAGTTTCTTGTAATATTCATTAAGGATTTTTTTTTAATTTCTGAGGAGTCTGTAGTTATTTCATCTTTACCATTTCTGATTGATGAAATTAGAGATTTACTCTTTTTTTCCTGGTTAGGTTAGCCAAAGGTTTATCCATTTTATTGACCTTTTAAAAAAAACCAACTTTTTGATTTATTAATCTGTTATATAATCTTTTTGTTTTCAATTTCATTTAATTCTGCTCTAATTTTGGTTATTTCTTTTCTTCTGCTGGGTTTGGGATTGGAATAGTCTTCCTTTTCCAGTTGCTTGAAATGTCCCAGTAAGTTGTTAACTTCCTCTCTTTCCATTCTCTTGAGGAAGGCTTGCAATGCTATAAATTTCCTTCTTAGGACTGCCTTTGTGGTCCCAGAGAATCTGGTAATTTGTCTCTTCCTTGTTCTTTTGTTCCAAAAGTGTGGTATTTTTCTTCTTAATCTTGTCTATGACCCAGCTATCATTCGGTATAAGGTTATTTAGTTTCCATGTTTTTGTATGTTGTGTGAATTGACCATTGTCAGTGTCACAGAGAATGAAACTTGCAATGAAATATTGAAAGAAGGAAAGACTACAGCTCTTTCTTGGCATGTTGCATTTTTTCTTTATTCCAATACTGCTTTTATAGGCAATACTGCACATACACACTATTAATCAATAGTCATATGACTTCATCCTCCTAACCACCTCATAACCAGGTCTTACATGGCCTGGCGCCTACATGTCTACTGATTAACTGAAAAACATTCCACTACTTTTATCTAAAATTTTTCTCGTACTGTTTAATTAAAACCAAACTACAAAACAAAACTCCAGGGGGAAACAAGGTGATTGAATTCTTGACCTTTAACAGACCATCTGGAGGCAGTCATCCATCTTAAGGAGTGGTCTGGAAATTCCTGCTTGCAGGGCTGTATCCATGGCCAGGCCTTTTAATCACTTCTACGTGATCAAGCCCTGACTCACTTATGGAGTTCTATCCAGGTTTTTCTTTTTCCTGCTCACAAAAGACTTGTAACATGCTCTCTCAGAATGAATCTTGTTTAAAGGCTTTTTTCATATAGGCTTTCTGCCTATATTGTATGATTATGCATATTCCTGTTGTTACTGAGTTCAACTTTTATTCCATGATGATCTGAGAAGATGCAAGGAATAATTTCTATTCTTTTAAATTTGCTGAGGTTAGACTTGTGATTTAAGATGAGATCAATTTTGGAGGATGTTTCATGGGCTGATGAGAAGAATGTGTATTCAGTTTTGTTAGGATGAAATGTTCTGTAGATGTCTATTAAATCCAATTGTTGAATGGATACGTTTAAATCTAAAATTTCTTCGCTTAGTTTCTTATTGGAGGATCTATCCAACACTGCCAATGGGGTGTTAAAATCTCAGACTATTATGGAGCTGGAGGAAATCAAGTTGCTCATGTCTATTAGAGTCTTTCTTATAAATTGAGGCGCATTCTGGTTGGGTGCATAAATGTTAATAATTGAAACCTCATCATATTGAGTGTTACCCTTATCAAATATGAAGTGACTATCCTTATCTTTTCTTACTTTTGTTGGTTTAAAATCTAGTGTACCTTCAAATAAAATTGCAACACCTGCTTTTTTCTGATTTCCACTTGCTGAATTATAGATGATCATCCCTTCACCCTTAGTCTATATTTATCTTTTAAGGTAAGATGAGATTCTTGTATGCAGCAGATATCTAGTCTGAGTTTTTGTATCCAGTCAGCCAACCTGTGCCTCTTTAGAGGACAATTTAAGCCATTCAAATTAATTGAGAATATTAATAAGCCTGGTAGTATTTTGGGTATTGAGTTTTTTGAAAGTCTAGTGGACATTTTTAATCCTTTTGCCATTGTGGAAGTTGAATTTGATCAAAAGTTTCTGAGTGAGTTTACTTTGATGGTAGAGGATTGTGCTGTTTGTTACGCAGGATAGGTCTGAGAATATCCTGGAGAGCTGGTTTAGTTATGGCCAACTTCTTCAACCTGTGAATGTCATTAAAGTATTTAATTTCTTCATCATAAATGAAACTCAGTTTAGCTGGATACAGGATCCTGGGTTGAAAGTTATTTTATTTTAGAAGGTTAAATTTCTTTCTTTTTTTTTTTTTTTACAATCCTCCACATTTACCACATATTTTTCTCTAGAAAACATATGCTGGAGGGCAGTCTCTGGGGAATTATTAATATTATTAATAATTATTATTTTTGAGACAAAGCCTCAAGCTGTCATGCTGGGTAGAGTGCTGTGACGTCACAGCTCACAGCAACCTCCAACTCCTGGAATTAAGCGATTCTCTTAACTCAGCCTCCCAAATAGCTGGGACTACAGGCATTCACCACAACACCCGGCTATTTTTTGGTTGTAGTTGTCATTGTTGTTTGGCAGGCCCAGGCTTGATTTGAACCCTCCAGCCCTGGTGTATGTGGCTGGCTGGCACCTTAGCCGCTTGAGCTACAGGCACCACCTGGGGAATTATTATTATTATTATTATTATTTTTTTTTTTTTTTTAAACAACAGGAATTTATTGTCTCACAGCACTGGAAGCTAAAAGTCCAAAGTCAAGGTGTGGGCAGAGTCAGGCTCACACTGAAGCCCCCAGGGGAGAATCCTTCTTTGCTACTTTCTAACTTCTGGTGGTAGCAGAAATCATTGGCATTCCTTGCCTTGCAGAGCAATTAGAAGGTTAAATTTTTATGACAACCCTCTTCTAGTTTGAAAAGTTTCAGCAGTGAGATCTGCAGTCATTCTAATATTCTTCCCCTTGTAGGTTATACTTTCTTATGTCTGGCTGCTTGGAGAATTTTCTCCTTCATTTTAACTTCAGCAAGGTTAATTATAAAGTGTCTGGGAGATGCTTTATTTGGGTTGAGTCATGCTGGAGTTCTGAAACTGTCTGCTATTTGAATTTCAGAATCTCTTGGCATGTTTGATAAGTTTTCCTCAATTATCTCTTGAAGTAGAACCTCTGGGTCTTTTGAAGCAACCTCATCACCTTCAGGAATTCCCCTAAAGTGACTATTAGTTTTCTTTGAATTGTCCCAGAACTCTCTGAATGAATTATCCATTTTTGCTCTCCACTCCTCTTCTTCTTTGCATATTTGGGAGTGTTCAAAAGCTTTGTGTTCAAAGTCAGAAATCCTTTCTTCTGCCTGCTCCATTCTGTTACTGAGGGATTCTACTGTAATTCTCAGATCTTTGAGGGAAACAAGTTCTTATCTCAATGTGTCAAAATATTTGGTGATTTTGTCTTTGAATTCATTAAATTCTTGAGACAACTTTTGAAATGCTCCTTGAATTTCTAATTCAAATTTTACCCCATTCTGTTAATCTTATTTGCAATCCAAATTCTGAATTCTATTTCTGACACCTCACCCATTTGTTTATGAATGGGATCTTCTGGTGTGTCCACCTTGTCATTCCTTGGGGGAGCTGATCTACTCTGATTATTCATATTGCCAGAATTTTTCCACTGATTCTGCCCCATGATTATTTTTCACCATTTGACTAGATGAGCAGATAAGGTGAAATTGGATTGGCAGCTCCTGGAGTGATTAACCAACCCTTTTCCCAAGAGCTTGGACTGGTGACTTCAGGTTTTCCCCAGCTTTGCAAAGGACACTGTGGAGTACTATGGCCTAAGACACTGGGGACCTGTTTGGTGTGGTGAGGCTAAGTGGCTCTGTCTTGTTTTCAGCTTGGCTCTATCTAATCCTTGTGAATCAGTAAGTCTGAAGTAAAGTCTTACCTGTGGAGAAATACAAGCAAGTAAGACACCCCACCCCCTGGGCAACAACTGTAAAAGGAAAATCAAACCTTCCCACAATAACACAATCAGGGTACCAACTTGGATGATTCTTGGGTGATGGGCTCAAGTGAAGAGTTTCAAATCAATTGTCTCAGTCAGCACCCAGTCTCTGTGGGAGAGTTCAAAAGGTCTCTAGCAACTTGATAGTGGGAGTCTGCTGGCAGCTCAAGTATGACTCACTCTGGTTCTCTGTGGAGTCAGAAGGGCCGACATAGCAAATGAATTAGTCTGGGAAGGTTGATGTCTCCTTCCCCACCTTGCACCTCTGTCACACACTGTCACTGGTAACCCTGCAGGGCTGTAACCCAGTTCCCTCCAGTGAGCAGATACACCAGGGTTTGTGCCTGCGTGAGTCACATGGCAATCTATGTCTCCTTGGCCAGGCCACCATACTCTACTACCAGCCAGCAGGGGGAGCTGAAGCCTGACTACCTCGGGTGCTTAATGGAAGCTGGAGTTTCACTCAATTCCAGTCCTGCCCCTGATTGATGTTGCTGCCATTTATATTCCTGCAGAATTTGTGTTTCTGTCCCAACTATATTTCCCTGTGGGCCAGGCCCTCTTTGAGTTCACAGAAACTGTGATTCAGCCCCACCCTGTGCCATTGCTGCTGCACCAATTCTCACATAGCTGGCATCTCTGTCTCTGCTTTACTCTATGTTGGGGTGGGCACTGTTAGAGCTCACAAACAGCTCTCAGTTCCTGCCCTTCCCTGGGCTGATGCTGTTGCCACACTTGCTTTTGTCCCAGCTATGCTCCTCTGTGGGCTGGCTGCATCTTAGGCTCACAAAAGCAGCAATTCTGACTCACCCCGCCCTAGGAGTATGCTGCCTCTGTGTGCAAATATTCTATTCTTCATCCCCATGGTGCCCGGCCTGGGAAGGTACTGCTTCAGTCATGCTCTTTGCTCATGGGCCCTGCATTTCTGTCCAATGGCCATGGTGGCCATTGGAGCAGAGGCCCGGCTCCCTCTGCTTGCTAAGAGAGGTGGGAAGTGTTTTTCAAAACATCACCAGAGGTGTGAGCCCTATTGTTCCCACCATTGCCGCTGCTATGCTGCACTGCCCTGTATGGCTCTCTTGCTCCACAGTCTCTGCTTTACACCCATGCCACAGATTCAGCACATGCAACAGCCCATGCCCTGTCCACACCTTTCAAGAAAATGCCCAAGAATCTGGACTTCATGGGGGACAGGCTTCCATACCACAGGGTGAGAGTGAAGGGGAGTGCTGGGAGTTCACAATTATAGTTAGAGGCTATATTCAGTTTTATGCCTGGCAGGAGAGTGTCATGGCATATGAGTGGGTCCTCTCTGGGGAAGGAGTTCAAGTTTTTAGAGGGTCTGTCCTGTGGGATAAAATTGGAGGAGATCTGAACTCTGCTTACTTGTTTGTAGAAAGTATACTGTGAGCCATTCCCATGGGGGAGGGTACTCCTGTCCACTTCGTGATGAGTTTTGTACCTATTGTTTGTTTCATTGGGGTTGCAGCTCACCTCAGCAGGTGTGATGTGTGCTCGTCAATCTTCTCTTTTGGCTCAGCTCCAAACCATCAGCTTACTTGCTAAACTTCCATCCTTTAACTCTCCTTCTGGATGGGAGCCTCTGTGAAAAGCTGGCTCCAGTTGGCCATCTTGCCTCCTCCTTTTTTTACTATTCTATATTGCTTCTCTTATGCCATGAATTGTGTTCTGATTTTACGTGATTCAATAATTGTGACTCCTTTGTCAGAATCTTCTCTGATCTCCTCAACTTTTAAACACTGAATAATACTTTTGTACAATAATTGTCCATCATCATGGCCTTCAGATGAAAATGACTCCCAAGTTTTATCCTTGGCCCTGATAATAATAACTTCACTGGGTGTCATAAAACTTAGCAAACTTAACACACCCAGCTTAGATCTCTTAATTTCCTGAATTCCTAAACTGCTTCTTTTCCAGAATTCCACACATTTCAGCTAGTGACTTCTTCAAGAATCTAGCTACCCATGTCAAAACTTCAGAGTCACAATTGATACATTTTCCTCTGCAACTCAAAACCAATTCACACCCAGAAAATCATGTGGTCTTATAAATACCTTTCCCTTAGTCAAACCCCAAGCATCATTCTTCTAAACTGTGGATGGCAACACTCCCTGTTTTTCTTGCTTATGATTTTCCCCTCATACCTTCTCTTTTATGTGAACTAGAAAATGTGATCCTTCCAAAAAAACAAATCAGATTTTATACTCCCTTAAAAACAAACAAACAAACAAAAACTTCCTGAAAGCTTTTCATTCTACATAGGATAAATTTTGATGCCTCTACCCTGTCACACCCTAGGAAACCCTAGGAGATCTAGATGTTATGAAACTTTCTGATTTCCACTCCTTTCACTGTTCTTCTTTCTAATTTTGCCTCATTCACCTTGGCTTTCTTGCTGTTCTTGAAATAGACACCACATCAAACTATTGCTGTGGGGCCTTTGCACTTCTTGTTTTGTTTTGTTTTTTATGCCTGGCAAACTCTGTCTTTGATGGAAGTCTGGCTCACTCTGGTGAAATATTTTTCTTACAGGGAGTTTATCCATGTCCACCTTGTTTAAATGATCACTTCTAGGCTCTCACTTCTGCCTTGCTTTATTTTTTTCCATTAAGAATTTATAATTACCTAACATTTTACTATATATTTCTTTATAATTTGTCTGTCACTCTATAGGATGTCCCTCTTACAGGATTCCTATCTCTCATTCCTATCCCTTATCCAGAAGGCATGGGACAGTATGCTCCCCAATCCAAGACAGCCGAGATTGGTGTAAGAGGTGTCTCTGGCCCACTGCTGAGGTGATGACATACCACTTTGATGGAGAAATAAAGTTCTTCAGTTATTGACCCCCTCTTTTTTTGAAAGACTCAAACATTCCTTCTCTTTCATAGGTTCAAGTTGTAAGCTTAGATGTCTAAGGGATTTCTTTTTCTTTTTTTTTTTTTTTTGAGAAAGCGTCTGACTCTTTCACCCTGGGTTGAATAGCTCACAGCAACCACAAACTCTTGGGCTCAAGAGATCCTCTTGCCTCAGCCTCCTGAATAGCTAAGACTGCAGGCTCCCATCACAACACCTGGTTATTTCTTTTTTCTATTTTTAGTAGAGACAGGGTGTCACTCTTGCTCAGTCTGGTCTTGGATCCCTAAGCTCAAGAAATATACCCGCCTTGGCCTCCCAGAGTGCTAGAATTACAGGTGTGAGCCACCGGTCTTGGCCTTCTAGGGAATTTCTTCAAACTCTCAGTTTCTCCAGAAGTGTGCTGGCTCTCTCCTGTGGAGTTCTTTTTCTGGTGACTTTCATGTTGCTAATGAGTTCATTGCATGTGGAACAAAGTGAAAATAGGGAACAGGATGAGGATTCAGAGCCTGAACTGGGAGGAGCTGTGGGAAGGTGTGTCTTGGGTTCATTTTCATCAAGGGGTTTGGGTATCTGGGACTGAGAGAGAGGGTCACTTGCTGACTCAATTATCCAAACTCCACAGAGAAAGACACTGGAGCAGGATGTCTCGGACACAGAAGCAACTTCATGTCTCCTCCTGGAATTGAAAGAAACGTGCTTCATCCTTTTTTTCATAATGGAATGGAAACTACAAGTGTGATCTTGAACATGGGACTGTATGTGAGAGTTGGAAAAGTAGAGAGTTGAAGAAGTAGAGCCTATTGAACTTTCAACTTAGCTATTGAAGGAGGATAAGACAAAAAGAGAAAGTTTCTGCTAACAGGTTAGACTGCATGCTAGAGGGTCATCTGAAGAGCTCTGTGCACACACACAGCATCACAGGTGCACAGCAATATACTCACAGTCATACACAGAGATAGAGAGCTTGAGTTGGGTTTCTTCATGGGCGATGTGGGGAATTCCTTCCTCATGCACACTGTGCTTCACATTCTCACATGGGTATGTCCATGTCTCACAAAATCCCTATGAGATACATATTGTTAAACTAATGTTACCATTGAGAGGACTAAGGATTATAGAAATTTATTAATGTATCCAAAATAATACAGGTAGTAAGTAGCCAGATTAAATGCATAGGTCTCTGTAATTACAAAAGCCAGCCTCTCTTCATTATTTTCCTAGCACAATTTAAAATTACAGTTTAATTTTAGTGGCAAACCCCTGTGTGTAGAGTTGGGAATGGTGGCCCAACATGACAACTCAGCTAAGTAGAAGAGGGTGATCCAGTCTGGATTGCCCTGAGGAGTTTCTGGAGGAATCAGGAGGAAGAGGTTTGTGAATCACTTCAGGCTGGTGGGCAGGGTTCCCAAAGCACCCTCTTATGATGTCCTTTTAGACAGATTCTACTTCTGCAGGAAAGTCAACAGTAGCTCCACAATGGCAAATGTCATGAATATGCCCTCAGGACAGGAGACAGGATGTTCTTCCTTGCTTTGTAAAGGAAATAATGTCCTTGTATCAGAGGACAATTGAGTTCACCTGTCTTTGCTTGCTTGCCATTTCAACCACCTCTACCCTATGAAACAGCTGTTGCTGAATTTTCACTTGCCAGCTTGGCACTGCCCTGATCCAAGTGTTCTTCTTTCCCAGTATGACCCTGCCTTCTGCCTTGTAGCAGCTGCAGGCATGTACCCCAGACTCTTCCCCAGGTAAACGTTTGGGGCCTTAGTTCAATTGGTGAATAATTGCTGATAGAATCCCTACATAAACTAAAACTTTCCTCTGTCTGGTTGTACACTCAGAGATTTTTTTTTTTTTTTTTTTGAGACAGAGTCTCATGTCACCCTTGGTAGAGTGCCATGGAGTCACAGCTCATAGCACCCTCCAACTCTTTGTTTTAAGTGATTCTCTTGCCTCAGCCTCCCAAGTAGCTGTGACTACAGGAACCCACCACAATGCACAGCTTTTTTTTTTTTTTTTAATATAGTTGTCATTGTTGTTTTAGCTGGCAGAGGCCAGGTTTAAACCCACCAGCCTCAGTATATGTGGCTGATGCTCTACTCACTGAGGCTACAGGCACTGCCTACACACAGAGATCTTAACCATACTTTCCTTATAAATGTCTGCTTCCCAGCCTTGGACACATTTTGAGAGAATTTAGAGAAATAATTGATATTAGAGCTCTTGCATTTCTGCCCACTTTCTGTATTTTACCCTTTTTTAGGGTAAACAACTCACCCTGGTTTGCCTATATTTGAAAGGAGAGATCCTTTGATTCTGAGAAAATCAAGCTTATGGATCACACTATTTCCCCTTCTGCCTCAGCTTCTAGCTCAAGTCCTCCAGCCTTTAAGTGAATTTCTAGGGGGCCAGGTTGGACTTAGAATGGGGTGGTACCAAGGAAGTAATAATTCATTCCAGAATTACTCTCTTCCTTTGGATACAGTCCCTTATATCTCCATTAGAGTCTATGTTATTGTGGGCTTTCAGCTCAAGATGACAAAATTGGCCAATTGTTTGCTTTCCTTCCCTCTGTGAAATAAATGAATAGTACAAAAAAAATTCTATCAAAACAGCATCAACAAAAATAACAAAAAACACCACCACATCTAAAAAGAAGAGGGTAACCTTAAAACAAAGCTCCTCTCTATCTGGTTTTCCTCAGTCCCATGAAAAAAACCCTTTTAAAAATGATCATTTAGAGACTTCTCTGTTTATTCTGCCCTCTGCTTCAAAGATCACTTTGCTGCCAAAATATTTTGAGGTTTAGTCCTAACTTCATTCTCAAGCTCGGATCATCATTCTACTGGCCTGTTGTTCACCTTTGTCAGTTGGACTCAGTATCTCAATCTTCACAGAAACGATTTCACTTTATCTAACACTGTAATTATCTGTCTAGTTTTGTTTATGTTCTAAAGAAATATAAAGCTCCCAGAAGACTAACTTCTTCAGCACTTAACGCTGTTCTGAGTGTTATGGGTCTGCAACGAGAAGTTGATCTGTTGAGTGTGGAAAGACAGGCAGCATTCAGAGCAATGGAGAGAGCAAAAAGGATTTGCCTGGGGGATTTGCATGACCAAGTGTGGTGGGGATAGGAAAAGTAGAGCTTAAATAGAATATGGGAAGACCAGTGTGGATAGAAGTGGCATTTTTGAATGAGAATATTGGGAGATAAATGTTGGAATGGTAAATTGGAGCCTATTCTAAAAGGCTAATTAGGACTCAAAACCACATCACTTAGATTGCAACCATTAACTATGAGGTGCTATTGGTTATTGCATCTAAACTGTGCAGCAATTTCCTGCTTGAAATTAAGTAAAACTGGATTTCTCAGGCCAATATACTAAGTGAGGAATAGGCAGTCTTTGGCTGTGGTCATTCTATCATTGTTTTATACTCTCTCACTTGTAGGAGCAAAATATAATTACTATATTTCCCTTTGGTCTATATGTAGCTAGGGCTTGGTGGTCAGGAATGAATTCTTGGCTAAGTTACCCAAGCTCATGATGGCTCAGTTCCAGATGTATCGTAGAATGTCTTAAATAGAAGGACATTAATGGAATATTAATTTTATTGCATCTTAATTGAATGTCTAGAGTCAAGCATGGTAAAATGGTAAAATCATTTCCTAAAGAGTAAGATAATTAAAAAAAATAAGAAAAATTAAAGTAAAGTTTACACATCTTCCAGAAAATCAAATAGTATCAAAGAGCCTTACTGAATAACCATAGGCCAACGCTTACACCTCTTACATGTCCAGTTCTATTTCACAGAGAATACCATTTCATCTTCCCCAGTAAGATAAGATCCCACATTTCTGATGTGTCATGGATAGGGTGATGTCTAGGGGGGTGAGAGGATAGAAGGAGTACAAAGTTTTAGCTGCTCATCATGGAAGCGAAGGCAGCATCAGGCAGGGGGCATTTATCCCCTCCAATAGGAATCTGTAGAGGTTGTTAATTAGACATGGGGGCAGGGGAAGGTTGGTGCCCACAGTCTGCTGTGCCTGAGAGTTTCTGTGTACTGGTGTTTCAACCTAGGCCGGAGTCTTTCTGCATATGGGGCTGGAAGTTCTGGTACATGGGTTTGGAATGTGAAGCCCCTTAGAGCTGGTTGCTGACCTCATTTGCATAAGATGCTTCTAGAAATCTTAGTCCAGGGTAAACATCTGGTTGCAGGCCTGGGCCAAGAAACACTGAGCTAAACCACTTATGAAATTAGGATACTTTCATAGTGTTGTTTTGGGGCATTCAGGAGACATGGATCTTTGGGGTAAAAAATTAACCTTGTGCTGCTAATCCTGAAATAGCCTGGACAGGACTGGGACACCCTCATTAGCAATCTAAGGAGGAATTATTTTTTCTAAATTCCTGAGGGGAACTCCCCAAAAGATAGCCTCCACAGTGATTTTCCAACCAGATAATCCACCTACCTGTCTAATCTTGTGAACACACTAGCAGCCAGGCTACTCAGCTAATGTCACCACCAGTTCATTGAGCCCAGGAATTTCGGTAAGATTAGCTCATAATACACCATCGTATCTTCTCCATTTACCCATTCTCTGTTCTATTAGCTAAGATGCCTGCATTTCTGAAGGGGCAGAGATAGGTGTGAAGGAATAAACTTAATTCCTCCCTCCCCCAAAACTCCATTTGCTTTTGGAAAGACACTCCTGATGTAGAGGGGGGGTAGGTTGAATGTTATGTCCTAACAGTCTGAATGTGTGGCCACCCAAAGCTGGAAAGGCCCATTAGTCACCAGGTTGAGGAAGGCTAAGGCTGTCCTCCCTTGCAATGCTCTAGAAGACAGTCTTCATGGTTCTTGATGTGTCTGCAGCTAGGGTTGCAAAACACTGAAATTAAGCAACCCCCTCATCCCAGAAACATAACCCCAGAATGTTCATCCAGGCACCTAAATAATACAAGTTCCTTTTTTCACTATGCCTCCTTTTTTTTATGATACGTTGGATTAATTGCTCACCATGTGAAGCCTTTATTGATGTTCAGTGGAAATTGTCTGAAAACTATCAGCTGGACCAATTAGGCTTTCTTGCTCATGAATTTGAAGGGAAACCCAAAGGCAGTGGTAGGCATCAGACCTGGATATTCAAGATAAGCTAGCACAAGGCAGTTATAATGAACATGTGCATAGCTTGCAGATTTAGCATTTGGTGGGGAGTCAGAGAAATTGATCAAGGAAGGAAAGAGGATGAAGGAGCTACCAGAGAAGCCAAAGAGTGATGGGCATGGGTGTGCAGGTGGGGAGGATGGCCAGTAAGCACAAACACTGTGGTCCCTGACCCTGTGGAGGTCTTTTCCCAGATTGCACTGCAACCAGAAGGACCCTATCCAGAACTCTGATTTGGAAGTGTAAGTGTGCGAGTCAGAGCTCCTTGGAGATGCATGCTGTTCCCTCTCATGTTTTTAGGCTTGGCATATACTTGTCTCCAGCTCAGACACACTGCATTCTCTTCTCTGTCATCAAATGCCTACCTACTCCTTTTTAAAGAATAGTGTGACTATCACTCCCACCTGGATCCCCCAGAACAAGTGACAACCCACTTTAGCTTACTCTGTACTTACACAGAAATTTCGTTCATAACTTTATTTATCTCTTTCCATGTTACACAGTAATTTTCTATTTACTTGTCTTCTTTACTAAATGTTGGGCTCCTTGAATGTAGAGGTTATATGTCATTTATATATTTTTTACCAGTATCTAATATAGTTACTGGCCTATAGTAATTGTTGAATAGATGTTTCTTTAATAAATACATTCTTAAAGATCAAATGGGCCTGAATTTGCTAAAGTTTTTTGTTTTCTCATATGCCCTCCAAAAGATTGAGAAACATAATAAAAGCTTTCCAGCATTTGATCTGAAAGTTGCAATTATTTTTTTCTGGTAAAAACCTCTTCTGTCTTTAAACATAATGCTTTCATAGTAAAATTAATAAGAGAACTGAAAGACATAAAATAGTAAGACAGTTAATTTATTAAACTGAGGCTAAATTTGTTATTTAATGGTAAGGTACCTTTACAAGTTAATTATGCAAACAATTAAGAATAAGCCAGTTAGCATAACTGCCTCAAACATGGGATTTTGAATTGTAAACTTAACTACTACTATAGTGACAATTGATTTCATAAACAAAAATTCATCATTGGATGTATAAATATATGACATCTGGAATTAATATGAAACTATTATTTTTGCATACCTGAATCAATTATGTGATGCCTATGACTATATCTGGGGTTCCCTGGGCATCATATAGACTTCATATGATAGAGAGGGTTTATTATTTTGGTTTTTGTTTTGGCTACGAATCCCCTATCTATGACTTTGGATGTATTCAATAGGAAATCTTATTCTACAGTAAGGATGCTGTTCAACAATCTATTACTGGCTCATCTGATAACCAGTACTGAGCTAAGAGTGAATTGACTTTACTATGAGGGTTTCTTAAAAACAATGTAAAACTTTTTTCTTACCTGAGCTTGCTATCCAATAAGCAGTGAGGACACAGAGTGCCCCTCTGGGTCTTCCACAAAGCTCATGCTGTCACTCCCAGTCCTGGTCCTGGTTCTGGCAATGGTTTTAGAAGACCTAGCCCCAGCCCAGGTGACTACAGCCTTCTTGAGCATCTTGCATAAGTTGAAAGAATTTAGAAACACCATGAAGAACAAGGCCCAGGAAGCCATTGACCACATCAGAGGTATTCAAGAAAGTAAAGGAGAAACCTCAAAATCTGAATACCTGGAAACCCATGGGAGGAGCTCTTAAACCTCCTACTTTAGCACCTGTTCAGGACTCCCTCCAGGATGTCCCAAGTCCCCACCCCCATCCATTCTCAATAAAACTCCTATAGGAAAAAATAAATAAAACTTTTTTCCTTCATTGACAACATATATTATTTATCCTCATCTTCACTCCTGGTCCCATCACCCTTCCTCCAAGTAGGTAGTCACCCTGATCTCTTTAGTACCTATTTTCTTGAAAAATATGTTTTGTGTGCAGATATTTTTATTTATATAGATTTTTATTTTAAAATAATAATAGATTCACATAAATTTGTAAGAAATTGTACAGAAAGATCCCATTGTACCCTTAATCCAGTTTCCCTTAATGGTAGCATTTTGAAAAACTATAGTGAAATTGATAGTTAAGTTCTTAACATTTAACACTCATGCTTTGAAGATCCTCTGAAATAACTTGTATTTATTTGAACATCTGGAAAGGTGAAGCTGATGAGAAAATCATCCATATAAATTACACTGGATGGAGGCAATGGAGTGTATAGTAGGTAAGTTCAATACAGCAAATTTTTAGTTGTCCCCTTCTATGCACCAGGGAATAGGAAATCTCATATTCTAAGGGAAATGTAAACTAATAGACACCACTATGTATATGACACAGTAGAAATTTGAAACATGCTTATGAAAACATTCAATCATTCACTTTGTGCAATTGGCAGAGGCAGAGGCAGAGCAGACCCCTTAGAAAAGATGATGTCTGAGCTTATTCTTTTAAACATTGATGTAAAAATTTCTGCTACTTTGGTATTCATTTCATTGATTGTATCCTCCACTCTCCCTCCCTGAAATCTAGCGATCAATCCCTTTTATTCATTGAAGACTTTGACATCTGGCTGAAAATCATCTTTTTCACCCCAAATTCTGCCATTATTTTACTCAACTTCTGCCTGTGTGGAAAATCCTTTCAACTCTTCAGCTTCTTTTGATGTTCTCAGCTCCCTTGACTTTTCCCTGAATTCCATTTCAATGACTTGCATCCCTGAATGTTGTTAGTTAATCAGAGCTGGAGATATTCAACTTAGCAATTCAAGTCTATGGAACTTGTAAGTCTAGTCTTGCTGTCCATCTGCTGGGCCATTTAGATCCTATCTTTCTTTAACTCCACAATTAGTTATTTCTTTTTTTATATTAAAAATAAGATTTATTTAGATACAGTAAAATTTACTCTTTTGGTGTAAGTTTTGTGACTTTTGACAAAAGCATACAACCATGTACACAAAGCCATGACTCAAAAAGTTTCTTTGTGTCCTTTTTGATTTCTAAGCAGGCCTTTAAGACACTAAAGAGACAGAAGAGTTCTTCAGGAAGGCTGACGATTGAGGGTATGACCCCAGTGGGTGCACAATTTTATTTAGGAAAAGTAGCAGAAAGGATGAAGAAGGTGCTGGGAAATTCTTTCTGTGAACTGTAGGCACTGAGGAAGAGTTTCAACTTCACATCTTTATTGCAACATCTTCCAAATTGTTGGCATAACAACTATCTTGATCCTATCTCCATGGCCCTACCTTGCTGTGCGACTGTGTTACAGAAAAGAAGTAGTTCTTACTCTGGCTAGGTGAAATGTCAAAGGAATATGAAATAAATTATCAAAAAATGAGCGAAAATAGGCAGTTTAAAGTTTCTGATTGGAAGACTTTTTGTTTTGTTTTTTAATTTAGTTCACATCTCTCCAAGCAAAAAGTGGTGAAGTTTCCAAAAAGCCTCAGGGCTTAATAAACCTAACTGAATAATAAGTTAACTTAAGAACATTCCACAGTGCATATATATATTAAAATATCACATTGTACTTCATAAATATATACAATTATTATTTGCCAGTTAAAATTTTAATGAAATGAAATTAAAAAATTTTATTTTTATTCACTTTTTTTTTTTTTTTTGAGACAGAGTCTTACTCTGTCACCTTGGCTAGAATGCTATGGCATCATAGCTTACAGCAATCTGAAAGTCCTGGGCTCAACTGGTCCTCCTGCCTCAGCCTCCTGAGTAGCTGGGACTATAGGCTTCTGCCACAATACCCAGCCAATTTTTCTAGTTATAGAAGAGAATCTTAGAAGAATAGAGAATTTTCTAAATAGAGAATCTTCGAGCAAGATTTTGCTCTTGCTCAGGCTGGTCTCAAACTTCTGAGCTCAACCAATCCTCCACTTTAGCCTCCCAAAATACTAGGATTACAGGCATGAGCCACCACACCCTGCCTTAATGTACCCACTTGTAGTTGAACAAACATGAAATATAAAGCATTTGGAAAAAAGTGTTCAATGTTGAAAGTTGATGCCTTTGAAAAGATAGATTGGTAAATAGAGAGTAAGGACAGAGACTGGAAGCTTCTCGGTTCTTCACAAGAATCTACCACACATGCCCAAGTGGCTATGAGATAATTCCCTGAATTATTTGTCACTTTCAATTTGATTCAAAATGTATGATTTTCCAAAATGCCAACTTTCATTTTCTTTGGGGAGATGGATTACAAGTGACATTTATTTCTATCTTCTCATAAACCCGAAAAACCACCTATCATTTCTTCTTGTTGTTCTTTTTGCTTATTAGACACATTGCTATCATCACTCTGGTACATCTTAGACTTGGCTTGGGAGGTTTTAGACCACCAGACAAAAAGAAGGCAGAGAGAAAGAATCCTTTCTGAGCTCTAAAGTTTTTGGTAAAAGAAGATCCAGGTGTGAGTGTGAGAAAAAATGCTCAAGGAAGACACAGTGGGCAAAAGCAGGGGCTGGTACACAGCTCCTCTGTGGAACCAGAAAGTAGGTGGCTGGTTGGAGAATATGTTAGGGAGGTGCAGAGGTCCATAGGCTCTTTATATTTATAAGACTTTTGTAAATTTAGGTCACAGTCTCAGTTTTTCATCAGATAATTTGTACTTTTAGTGTTTAAACCTAAATTCCCAGAGCTAAAGTTGCTATTGCCTTAAATTCTTTAAAACTCCCATTTATTTTTGAGTGTTTTTTAAATAAATAATGTTCAATTTCTTTTTAGGAGGCTATAGTCAGACATACATAATTTTGCTGTAATAAATGTTTAGTACCCTTTTGGAAAAGCATATCCCCTCCATAGCAAATTTACTGTTAGAATGTGTGATTCATGGTGATAATGATGCTTCACCCCTTTAGAAATAGTACCATGGATGGGAGACCAAGAATTGGGTGAGGACCTGCGAAGGCCTGTCTCTTCAGTTGGTGCTGTGGATTGTTTGGGGTGAGGAACATCCTTAAGGAGCTCTTTGCTTGAATATGGGTAATTAAATTTTCTAGATATCTAAGAGCAATAGTATACTAGCTCTTTTATTAATTCTTATTAATCTATAATTCCCTGCTAACCATATTTTCCCCTTTTCTCTCAGCCTCCATAAGATGGTAAAGTGGGTTTGACTCCTATGTAATCGAACTCCCTAAGCACAAAATAGAAGATTAAAATGAAATGACATTAGCAGTCAGGATTTTCATGGTAATGGAAAGGACTAGAACCTTTTTGTGTGTGTAAGGAATAAAGGGTAAGGGAGGATATTGTGGTATAGCATTCTTAGAATGAAGCAGTACCAAGCAAAGAGAACAAGTCATGGAGAAGGTAAACTGATTTACTCTACAGACACAGAGGTTCTGCTGGTAATACAGAATGGGAGCATGGATGAGGCAGTTATAACAAAGCTTCTGACAGAATGAAGCCTGCAAATTTGATCTGAGGGTTAATAAGGAACTCAAATCACTTCTGGGTTGTTGATGATGCTGTGTTCTTGAAGTTACCCAGAGGTTTGGCCACCTGATGTCTTAGCCTGGGCTAAACCAACCATAGATAGAAGGATGGTTGATGGAGAGGATTATTATTATTTTATTTTATTTTTTATTAAATCATAACTTTATAACATTGGAGCATATATGGGGTTTAGGATACTGCTTCAATATTCAATGTGAAATGCTTACATTGAACTAAGTAACACATCCATTACAATTATACTCATTTCTTAATAGTTTTGAAATGTACCATTGCATCATGCACATTAGGTGAGGTCCCCGCAAATACCCTCTCTCCCTCCATATCCCTTCTCCTCTCCCATGATTCCCCCTCTTCCCTTCTACTTTCTGGACTATAGTTCACTTTGTCATTCATATGAGTGTGTAGGTGATTATATATTGATTTCATAGTAGTATTTAGTACATTGGATACATTGTTTTCCATTCTTCAGATACTTTACTAAGAAGAATGTGTTCCAGCTCCATCCAAGTAAACATAAAAGATGTGAAGTCTCCATCTTTTTTTATGGCTGCATACTATTCTATGGTGTATATATACCACAATTTGTTAATCCATTCATGGGGCAATGGACACTTGGGCTTTTTCCGTGTCTTGACTATTATGAATTGGGCTGCAATAAACATTCTGATGCAAATGTCTTTGTTGTAAAATAATTTTTGATCACCTGGGTATATACTTAGTAGAGGAATTGCAGGATCGAGCAGTAGGTCTACTTTTATTTCCTTGAGTGTTTTCCAAACTTCTTTCCAAAAAGGTGTATTAGCTTTCATTCCCACCAGCAGTGTAAAAGCATTCCCTTCTCTCTGCATCCATGCCAACATCTATAGTTTTGGGATTTTGTGATGTGGGTTAATCTTACTGGCATTAGATGATGTTTCAAAGTAGTTTTGATTTGCATTTCTCTGATGATTAAGGATGATGAGCATTTTTTCATGTGTTTCTAGGCCATGCACCTGTCTTCATCAAAGAAGTTTCTGTTCAAGTCTCTTGTCCATATAGAAATGGGGTTATTTATTCTTTTCTTATTGATTAGTTTGAGTCTGTGTGGATTCTAGTTATCAGACCTTTGTTGAAAGCATAACATGAAAAATCTTCTCCCATTCTGAAGGTTGTCTGTGCTCTTGGCTGTGCAAAAGCTTTTTTGTCTGATCAGATCCCAGGAATGTATTTTTGGTGTTGCTTCAATTTCCCAGGGGGAGGTCGTCCTCATAAAATATTCTCTCAGGCCAATTTCTTCAAGTGTTTTCCCTGCACTCTCTTCTAGTATTTTTATAGTTTCATGTCTTAGGCTTAAATCTTTTATCCAGTGAAAATCAATTTTTATTAATGGTGAAAGCTGGAGTTCCAGTTTTAGTCTTCTATAGGTCACCACCCAGTTCACCCAGCACCATTTGTTAAATAGCAAGTCTTTCCCCCACTGAATGTTTTTGATAGGCTTGTGAAAGATCAAATGACAATAAGTAGCTGGGTTCATATCTTGGTTCTCTATTCTGTTCCATAAATCTGCTGCTCTGTTTTTGTGCCAGTACCATGCTGTTTTGATCACTATAGATTTATAGCATAACCTGAAGTCTGGTAATGTGATAACTCTTAATTTGTTCTTATTTCTGAGCAATGTATTTGCTATTTAAGGTTTTTTCTGATTCCATATAAATGAAGTATTATTTTTTCAAGTTCTTTAAAGTATGACAATGGTACTTTAATAGGGATTGCATTAAATCTGTAGATTGCTTTGGGTAGTATGGACATTTTAACAATGTTGATTCTTCTCAGCCATAAGCATGGTATGGTTTTTCATTTGTTAACATCTTCAGCTATTTCTTTTCTCAGAGTTTTATAGTTCTCTTTATAGACATCTTTCATGTCATTTGGTAAATTCCCAGGTATTTCATCTTCTTTGGCATTATTATAAAAGGAACAGATCCTTGATTGTTTTTCATCTTGACTATTGTTGGAATATATAAAAGCTGCTGACTTGTAAATATTGATTTTGTATCCTGAGACACTGCTGTATTCCTTGATCACTTCTAAGAGTTTTAAAGTTGAATCTCTGGGATTTTTTAGGTATAGGATTATATCATCAGCAAAGATTGAGAGTTTGATCTCTGACCCTATTTGGATACCTTCTCTTGCTTGATTGTGATAGCTAAGACTTCCATTAATATGTTGAATAGCAGTGGAGACAGTGGGCATCCTTGCCTTGTTCCTGATCTGAGTGGAAATGTTTTTAATTTTACACCATTCAATATGATATTGGCTGTGGGTTTGCTGTAGATGGCCTCTATCAATTTAAGAAATGTCCCTTCTATACCTATTTCCTTAAGTGTACTGATCATGAAAGGATGCTGGATATTATCAAAGACTTTTTCTGCATCAATTGAGAGAATGATATGGTCTTTGATTTTTATTTTATTGATGTGTTGTATTATATTTATAGATTTGCATATGTTGAACCAACCCTGTAACCCTGGAATAAAACCAACTTGATCATGGTCTATAATGTTTTTGATGTGTTGTTGAATTCTGTTTGCTAAGATCTTATCGAATACTTTGGCATCAATATTCATTAATTATATTGGTCTACAATTTTCTTTCTTTGTTGGATCCTTTTCTGGTTTAGGTGTCAGGATGACATTTGCTTCATAGAATGTGCTGCGAAGTATTCCTTCTTTTTCTATGCTTTGGAAAAGGTTGCATAATATAGGTACAAGTTCTTGAAAAGTTTGATAGAATTTGGATGTGAAGCCATCTGATCCCAGACTTTTCTTTTTTGGGAGATTTTGTATTGTTGATGCTATTTCAGTGATCAATATAGGTCTATTCAAGATTTCTAATTCTTTCTGTTTGAGTCTAGGAAGGTGGCATGCTTCCAGATATTGGCCCATTTCTTTCAGATTTTCATATTTCTGGGAATAGAAGTTTTTGTAGTAATCATTGAGGATTTTTTTAAATTTCTGAAGTGTCTGTTATTTCTCCTTTATTGTTTCTGATAGACGATATCAGAGATTTTACTTTTCTCTTTCTGGTTAAATTGGTAGATAACAAAATTATCAATTTTGTTAATCTTTTCAAAAAACCAACTTTTTATTTTGTTGATCTTTTGAATTATTCTTTTGTTTTTAATTTCATTTAATTCTGCCCTAATTTTAGTTATTTCTTTTCTTCTGCTGGGTTTGGGGTTGGAATGTTCTTCCTTTTTCAGTTGCTTGTGATGATTCATTAAGCTGTTGGCTTCCTCTTTTTCTGTTTTCTTTATGAAGGCTTCCAATGCTATAAATTTCCCTCTTAGGACTGCCTTTGCAGTATTCCACAGATTTTGATATTTTATGTCTTCATTAACATTTTTTTCCCCCAAATTTGGTGATTTTCTTCTTAATCTCATTTTTGACCCAGCTATCATTCAGGGTAAAATTATTTAGTGCTGGTAAGGTCAACTTTTATTCCATGGTGGTCTGAGAAGTTACAAGAAATAATGCCTATACTTTTAAATTTGCTGGGGTTAGACTTGTGTCCTAAGATATGATGTATTTTGGAGGATGACCTGTGGGTTGATGAGAAGAATGTATATTCAGTTTTATTAGGGTGAAATGTTCTGTAGAGGTCTGTAAAGTCCATTTGTTTTAGGGTCAGGTTTCAGTCTAATTTTTCTTTGTTTAGTTTCTTCTTGGAGGATCTATCCAAAACTGTCAAAGGGGTGTTAAAATGTCCAACTATTATAGTGCAGGAAGATATTGAGTTGTTCATAACTATTAGGGTCTGCTTTATGAATTGAGGAGGATAAATGTTAATTATTCAAATTTCTTCATGTTGTGTGTTTTCCTTGACAAATATGTAGTGACCTTCCTTATCTTTCTTTATCTTTGTTGGTTTAAAGCCAATTGTATCTGCTACTAAAATTGCACACCCTGCTTTTTTCTGGTTTCCATTTGCCTGTATTATATAAGTCCATCACTTCACCTTGAATCTATTTTTATCCTCAAGGTAAGGCGAGATTCTTATATATAGCAGATATCTGGTCTGAGTTTATGTATTCAGTCAGGCAGCCTATGTCTTTTTAGAGGACAATTTAAACCATTCACATTAATTGAGAGAATTGATAAGCCTGGTTGTGTTTTGGGTGTCATAATTTTTGGATGTCCAGTGGACATTTTCAATCCTTTCACCACTGTAGAAGTTGGGTTTTGTTCAAAATTTTCTGGGTGAGTTTACTTTGGAGGTACAGCATTGCACTAGTCATTGTGGAGGATGGGTCTGAGAATATCATGGAGAGCTGGTTTAGTTATAGCAAATTTCTTCAACATGTGTATGTCATTAAAGTATTTGATTTCTCCATCACAAATGAAACTCAGTTTAGCTGGATAGAGGATCCTGGGCTGGAATTTGTTTTGTTTTAGGAGATTGAAGGTCAATGACCATCTTCTTTTGAGTTGAAACGTTTCAGCTGAGAGATCTGCAGTCATTCTGATATTTCTCCCTTTGTAGGTGATGCTTTTCATACATCTGGCTGCTTATAGAATTTTCTCCTTTGTCTTAACTTTGGCAAAGTTAATCACAATGTGTCTAAGAGATGCTTTATTTGGATTGATTCTTGCTGGGGTTCTGAAACTGTCTGCTGTTGGAAGTTCTGTATCTCTTGCAATGCTTGGGAAATTCTCCTCCAAAATCTCTTAGAGTAGAGCAACTGTACCTTTAGGACCATCCTCTTCTCCTTTGGGAATTCCTACAAGATGAATGTTTGATCTTTTGGAATGATCCCACAACTATCTCAGGGAATGATCAGTTTTTGCTCTCCATTTGTCTGCCTCTTTGAGTGTTTGGAAACTTTCAAAAGCTTTGTCTTTAATTTCAGCTATTCTTGTTCTGCCTGGTCAGCTCTATTACTGAGGGATTCTACTGTATTTTGGAGATCCTCAACTAACTTTTTCTCTTCCTTGAGCTCTGCTGTCTCATTTTTCATTATGTCCATACCTTTGGTGACTAGGGCTTTGATTCATTAATTTCTTGAGACAAGTTTAGAAACACTCTTTGGAATTCAATTTCTATCTTTTCTTCCATTCTATTTATCTTATTTGCAATCCATATTCTGAATCGATAACTGACATTGTTGCCATTTGTCTATGCATGGCATCTTCAGTTGTATCTCCTTTATCATTTCTTGGGGGTGGTGGTTGATCTACTCTGGTTATTCATGTTGCCAGAGTTCTTCTGTTGAGTCTACCCCATGTTTATTTTCCACCATTTGGTAATTAGAATTGGTATAGTGAGATTGAATTGGGGTTCCCAGATAGTAGAGATAGCTCCTTCCCAAAGCACTAGGCTTTGTAATTATGGCTTATCTCCTACAACCTTACAAAGGCTGTTTTCAGAGTTTTTGCCAGAGAATCTGAGGATTCTTGGAGAGACAGCGCAAGCTAGCTCTGTTTTGATACTAAGAAACTACAGTAATAGGTTTAAATATCAACTGTGAAGAATACAAACAGCTGTGGTGCCCAGCCCCCACCCTTCCATTCTTTTCTGCTATAGAACTTCAAAGGTCAACCTCAGAATGTCCCTGAGAGGACAGCCCCAGACATAAGTTTCAATTAAATTGTCTCAGACAGTAAACCCTGCTCAACAGAGAGAGATTCAAGGGTCTCCAACAAGCTGTAACAGCACAATTGAAGCCATGGATCTACACTCCTGCCCACCAGACTCAGTCCACACTGTTGTCTGCTTCTCTGCTCACAGGCCCACTTGAAGCCAGGGGCCACGCTCCTGCCCACTGGTCTCAGTCCACACCCAGCTAGCCTCTGCTTGCCAGACCCAGTTGGAGTCAGGGCACCAGGCCCCACCCTCCAGTCTCAGTCCCCATCCAGCTAGCTTGCCAGACCACTTGGAGTCAGGGGACCATGCCCCCACCTGCCAGTCTCAATCCACTGCTTGGCAAGCCTCTGTTCTCAGGCTCTTTTAGTGTCAGGGCACTGCACTCCTCCCCCAGGTCTCAGTCCTCACCTGGTAAGCCTCTGCTCACCAGCACCATTGGAGACAGGGGACCAGCCCTAGCCCTCAGGTCTTGGTTCACACCCAGTAAGCCACTGCTTGAGGGTTCTGTTGGAATCAGGGGACCACACCCTTGCTCTCAGGTATCAGTCCATGCCTAGCAAGCCTTTGCTCGCAGGCCCAGCAGGGTCTGAGGACCAGCCCTGTCTGCCGAACTCAGTCCACATGGGGCAACCACTCTCCCACCGAGGTTGCCATCAGAACCAGGGGTTCTGTACCCTGTCCTGCCAGACACAGCCTGAACTGAGTGTCCACACCTCCACTGGCTGGGCATAGTCATAACCAGAGGCCTGCTCCTTTTCCCACCAAGTGTTCCTTTCTTCCCAAACCCTCTTTCTTCCCCATTAGTCACACTATAAAAGTCCACACTATGCCCAGATCTCTCAGGACAGAACCAAACACTCTGTGCTCTGCAGGGGGCAAAACTTCAGACTGCCATGGGAGGGGGAAAGGGTGGCGTGGGAGTTTGGACTTGTGGGGGAAAATATCTGTTCAATTTTATGCCTGGTGGGGTGGTGTCTAGGTTTATAAACGGGACCTGCTTGGAGAAAGAGACCTGGAGTTTAGCAGCTCTCTCCAGTGAGGTAAAATGACAAGTCTTTTGTTCCAGGCAGATAGCATGCAGCAGGCCTCCTACTTGGGGGAGGGTCTCCTGTTCTCTTAGTCGATAGGCTTTGTACCTGAAATTTGTTTTCTTGAATGCTCTTCCTTGGAGTTACAGCTTGCCGAACTTCTTTCTTGGCTCCCCATCTTTGGCTTCATAGAGTCCAATTCCATCCAGTTTTTCTTCTTCTGTTCAGGAGACTCTGTCGAGGGTTGCTACCAGTCAGCCATCTTCCCAGAATTCCCCAAATTATTTTAATAAGAGGGCATATGCAAAGGTATATTGCATCTTGGAGGAGATAATTGCTTTCCACTTATTTCTTTAGGGTTCTAGATCCACAAGGAGGTAGAATAATTAGTCCCATGAAAGCATAGAATCTGTAACCATTCATGTGCTTATCACCACAGTTTCCCAACTGTCCAAAATTTCTGAGATAGTCCCTAACAATGACAAGCTCCTACCACCAAGTTTTCCCCATTGGCTTGGGAACTTTTTTTAATTTTCTACACAATGGAAAGGGGGAATACATCAGAAAAGGCAACTTTTTAATTAACTTAACCTTTAACAATGTCTTGCAATTTCCAACTTCCTGCCTTTCTCTTATGTACCAATCTCCAGGGAATGCAGCAAGCTCAGTATTAGCTCACAGGCAGGACAACATACAGAAATGTAGGCAGAGTTTACATACACCCGAGATAAGTTACAGGACCCTCATCTTTAGAAGGTATAAACTTGAAGAGGCAGGTGGCCATTGGCACACTCCTCAATTTCCTCCTCCCTTTAGCATGGTTTGGGATCATTGTTTTTATAGTTAGGATATCTCTTATCTTTACACCAGGAACAGCTCACTCACTTGCTCATGTTACTGCTCTCTCTGTTGTCATCACTCTTTTTCTAGCCTCCTTGTCCCCACAATTTATGGGAAACATACGTTTCTCCTGCTGGAGCTTCAGATCTATCCACAAGCTCTGCTCTCAGCCTCTGGGCTATTAGCACAGCTTGTGCTAGGAGCCCTGCCCTAGGCAGCTCACAGCAGAATCTCTATGGTAGTTTTTCTCCATTTCTTTTTGCCTCCTGTCTCCAGTATCTTTATCTCAGGCTGATTATCATGGCACTTTTACTTCTTCCAGCTCTTCTTTTTGGTTGCTTTCTGAATCCAGCTTCTATAAAGAATCTCTACACACCCATTTTCTCTACCTCATTTCACCTCAATCTCTCAACCATCATTTTTGGTTTAAATGTTAGGGTGTGAGCTAGTGCATGTGAGTTTTGAGAAAGCTATCTCCAGATTAAAATTAGAATAGAAAGAATGAACAGTTTTATTTTACTTTTTCAGATGGAAGAGGGCCAGCACTGAGGTGAAAGAGGGGGAGAGTGCTAGCCTAGGAAATCAGCTCTTCAGGCTTTTTATTTAGGGGGTGAAGAAGGTTTATGGCTGTATCCAGACTGACAGGGTTGGGTGAACTGCTATATCTCCGTCTTCTGTCTTCCGAAGGGTACGCTGATGACAGAAGTGGCTGTCTTCCTTCTGGAGATACTCTTGTCCCTGGTGATTGTTATCTTATCATGGACCCTGCATGTACCAGGAACCGAGGCCTGTAGCTCTCTCACCCCTGCTGTCTGTTCAGGAACCCTTTGAAGCTGTGTGGCAGATTCTCAAAACCAGTTATTTATTTTATTTTTTGTAGAGACAGTTTCACTTTATTGCCCTTGGTAGATTGCCGTGGCATCACACAGCTCACAGCAACCTCTAACTCCTGGTCTTAAGCGATTCTCTTGCCTTAGCCTTCAAAGTAGCTGGGACTACAGGCGCCCACCGTAATGCCTGGCGATCAAAACCAGTTCTAAAAAAGAAAGATTTACATTTTATTTTTGTCTGCTTGGTTCTTTTCAGATGTTGTGAAAACAGAACACAGTGGGGTGCCTCTTAGCAAGAGAGCTCATTGATCTTAGCCTGCCCTTACTGAGAAACTACAGGTTAATGTTTTTTCTGTTATTTCACTAGCAAGCAAGGTGAGTCTTTCAGGTCACTCATAGCTTCTAGACACATATGAAATATGTTTCAGAACTGCTTAAAAATGATTTGGGGGTTCAAAACACCTCTCCATTTTTTCTTGGTAATTTGAACATTAAAGTGATGATGATTGTTTTCATCATTAAATTTAACATGAACCCAACCACAGATTTGGAGCTCCAGCTGGGCAAACATATTTTCCCCACATATTTGGGGAAATGATGAAAAGTCTAGAAGAGGAGAGATGAAAGTGAGCTCATAGAAGTGTGACTGTTGTATTAGATTGTTAAGTAAGAAATGTCTGATTTCTTTAAGTACTAAGTTTGAAAGTTCATATCCTTGACATTTCACTTTGACACTTCTTTTTTTTTTATTCTGAAGGTATATGCTCATTCTTTCAAATGCACTTTTTTGTGATTATCTTTCAAAAGTTTATTTTAAGCAATTTTTGTGAAACCATGGAGAAGTAAAAAGCCAGTGTTATTTTTAAATATGAGTTCCCTTGTGGAACCAATGTAGTGCAAACAGCTCAAAATATCAACTAAATGTTTGGGAAGGATGTGGCTAATGAATGCACTCAGTATATGTTGATGGTTTGAGAAGTTTCATTCTGGTGATTTGAATCTTGAAAATGAGCCACAGAGATGACCTAAGACCAAGGTGAATAATGATGAGCTGAAAGCTGTTGTGAAAGAGTTCATTTCAATCTATGTGTGAATTAGCAAAAAGGTTTGATGCTATTATTCCAACAATGTTAAAACATTTGAAACATATGGGTAAGGTAAATAAACTGGATAGATGGGTTCTGCATGAATTAAAGGAGTGTGCTGAAGAGAAGTCTTCTTAAAGCTTGCCTTTCTTTGTTGTCACAATGTAAAGCCAAACCATTTCTACACAACATTATTATTGTGATAAGAGGCCACGCTGAACAGTTTGATGAGAATACTTCAGATTATATATGAAAGCAGCACACTGTACCCCTTGATTGCACTAATGTACACAGCTATGATTTAACTATAAAAATAAATAAATTTAAAAAAAATCAACTCTTTAAAAAAATTCTTTTTTTATTAAATCATAGCTGTGTACATTGATATGGTAATGGGGCATCATACACTAGCTTCATATGGTGTTTGACACATTTTCATCACACTGGTCAACACAGCCTTCCTGTCATTCTCCCAGTTATTGTGCCAAGACATCTACATTCCACATCTACCAAGTTTCACATATACCCTTGTAAAATGCACCACAGGTGTAATCCCACCAATCACCCTCCCTCCACCCCCTCCCCCCTCCCTCCCTCCCCTTTCTCCCTTCCCCTTATTCTTAGGTTGTAAATGGGTGATAGCTTTCATGTGAAAGCCCTAAATTAGTTTCATAGTAGGGCTGAGTACATTGGGTACTTTTTGTTCCATTCTTGAGATACTTTACTAAGAAGAATATGTTCCAGCTCCATCCATGTAAACATGAAAGAGGTAAAGACTCCTTCTTTCTTTAAGGTTGCATAATATTCCATGGTGTACATATACCACAATTTATTAATCCATTCGTGTATCGATGGGCACTTGGGCTTTTTCCATGACTTAGCAATTGTGAATAGGGCTGCAATGAACATTCTTGCATATCTCTGTTATGATGTGATTTTTGGTCTTCTGGGTAGATGCCCAGTAGAGGAATTACAGAATTGAATGGCAGATCTATTTTTAGATCTCTAAGTGTTCTCCATATTTCTCTCCAAAAGGAATGTATTAATTTGCATCCCCACCAGCAGTGCAAAAGTGTTCCCTTTTCTCCACATCCTCGCCAACATCTCTGGTCTTGGGATTTTGTGATATAGGCCAGTCTAACCGGAGTTAGATGATATCTCAAAGTAGTTTTGATTTGCATTTCTCTGATGACTAAAGATGATGAGCATTTTTTCATATGTCTGAAGGCTGTGTGCTTGTCTTCTTCAGAGAAATTTCTCTTCAAATCTCTTGCCCAGCCTGCAATGGTATCCCTTGTTCTTTTATTGCTAATGTGTTTGAGTTCTCTGTGGATTCTTGTTATTAAACCCTTGTCAAAGGCATAACCTGCAAATATCTTCTCCCATTCTGAGGGCTGTTTGCTTGCTTTACTTACTGTGTTCTTGGCTGTGCAGAAACTTCTTAGTTTGATCAAGTCCCAGTGGTGTATGTTTGAAGCTGCTTCAATTGCCCAGGGGGTCCTCCTCATAAAATGCTCACCCCGACCGATTTCTTCAAGTGTTTTCCCTGCAGTCTCTTCTAGTATTTTTATAGTTTCATGCCTTAAGTTTAAATCTTTAATCCAGTGAGAATCTATCTTAGTTAATGGTGAAAGGTGTGGGTCCAGTTTCAGTCTTCTGTAAGTTGCCAGCCAGTTCACTCAGTACCATTTGTTAAATAGGAAATCTTTTCCCCACTGAATGTTTTTAATTGGCTTGTTGAAGATTAAATAACGGTAAGTAGCTGGATTCATCTCTTGGTTCTCTACTCTATTCCAGACATCTACTTCTCTGTTTTTGTGCCAATACCATGCTGTTTTGATCACTGTCGATTTGTGGTATAGTCTGAGGTCTGGTAATGTGATTCCTCCTGCTTTGTTTTTATTTCTGAGTAATGTCTTGGCTATTCGAGGTTTTTTTCTGATTCCATATAAAATGAAGTATTGCTTTTTCCAGATATTTAAAGTATGACAGTGGAGCTTTAATAGGGATTGCATTGGAATTATATATTGCTTTGGGTAGTATGGACATTTTAACAATGTTGATTCTTCCCAGCCATGAGCCTGGTATGTTTTTCCATTTGTTAACATTTTCAGCTATTTCTTTTCTTAGAGTTTCATAGTTCTCTTTATAGAGATCTTTCACGTCCTTTGTTA
>CAUYPK010111919.1:0-38948 GCA_963574355.1 Loris lydekkerianus | reverse complement strand
GAGGTGGGCGGAGGGAGGGTGATTGGTGGGATCACACCTGCGGTGCATCTTACAAGGGTATATGTGAAACTTAGTAAATGTAGAATGTAAATGTCTTTACACAATAACTAAGAAAATGCCAGGAAGGCTATGTTAACCAGTGTGATGAAAATGTGTCAAACGTTCTATAAAACCAGTGCATGGTGCCCCATGATCGCACACACACAAAAAAATAATAATAATAAAATAAAATAAATCCTGTTTAAAACAAAAAAAAAGTTTTCCCCTTTGTTTCAATGGATAGTCCCTTTGTCATTTTCTATTTTATTTATGCTTGTTTCCTTTTTTTGGTGATTTAGTTACTTGTCTAGCTTTTCTCAAAGAGATTTGTATACATTAATTAGAACTATATTTTTCTGTATTCTATTTTGTTGATTTCTGGTTTTATCTTCACAATTTTTTCTTGAACATTCATTTGGTTTACTTTGTCTTTTTTTCTTGTCTTTTGAGTAAGGTTTTACCTAATTTTTCACTTTTTTTTTTTTTTTTTTTTTTTTTTGTGACATAGACACAAGCTGTCACCCGGGGTAGAGTGACATAGCACACAGCTCACAGCAGTCTCCAACTCTGGGGCTCAAGCAATTCTCCTGCCTCTGCCTCCCAAGCAGCTGGGACTACAGGCGCCTGGCTATTTTTTGGTTGCAACCATCATTGTTGTTTTGCGGGTCCCGGTTTGATTCAAACCTGCCAGCTCAGGTGTATGTGGGAGGTGCCTTAGCTGCTTGAGCCACAGACGCCGAGCCAGAAAAAGGTAATTTTTTAAATGAATGTTAAAAAAAAAAAAGAGAGAGAGAGAGAGAGAGAGATTCCTAGTTTAGGACTACTCTCTTTTGTCAATTACACACACATATATACACATACATATAATATATGTATATATGGGTATGTGTGTATTTATGGGGAATGAAGGTAGGAGAGGTTGATGTGTTTTGTAATTCTTTTGTTTCAGTAAGTTTGTTTTTCGTTTTTTTTAAACAGACAAGGTCTTACTGGAGTGGAGTAGCATGATCATATTATTAGTTGACTACAGCCTCGAACTTGTGGCTCAAGCAATACTCTTGCCTCAGCCTCTCAAGTACCTAGGACTACAGGTGCATGTCATCACGCCTGGCTAATTTTTTTTTTTTTTTTTTTTAATTTTTCAGTAGAGGCAGGGGGTCTCAATATGTTTCCCAGGCTGGTCTTGAATTCCTGGCCTTAAGTGGTCCTTCTGCCTGGGCCTCCCCAAATGCTTGGATTGTAGGCAGAACCAACATATCTACCTCAAATTATTTTTAAATAAAAAATAAACAGGAACAAAAATGAAATTAAGATCCATTGCTTTCAAATTTTACTGGAAACTAAAAATGATACCATGAAAATAAAACTTTTAAGAGACAAGTAGAATGCAAATACCCATTTATTGCTTTCTGATTCTACAGACAAAATTAACCCAGTTATGTATTAATCTTGTCATATAATGTCCATGCACCACACTTTCAGTAGCATTTTTATAGGGTACTTTCTCTAATTTATTTATGTTGCATCTCTGAGGTTCTTTTTGAGATCCTTTTCCTGCTTGCCCTTAGAATTTCCTTTAGAGGGTGTGCTAGTAGAAAATTTTTAATTTGTCTGAAAGTATCTTTATCTTACTTGGATTTTCATAAGAAATTTTTGGTGATTACAGAATTATTTTTTTTCAGTACCTTGAAAATACCTTTCCACCATCTTTCTGAGAAGTCACCTATTAACTGTTGTTAAGGACCAAATGAATGTATTTTTATTTCAAGTAATTTTATTGATTAAGCTAAATATCTTCTTATATGTTCTCTTACAGAGAATATAGTGAGTAGCTTGTATGTTCTATAGAAGAATATAAGTTGCAAAAAGTTAGATGGTATAGTTTCTAAAAAATTTAAAACCATACAAAACCATACTAAATTTACATTTAAGGACACATATATATGTAGCATAAGCACAAAAACGTGAGAAAATGATAAGCATCAAATCAGAATAGAGATTGGTTTAAGGGAGATACTTGGAGGTTGAGGTAGATAAAGTCAAGTTTATCTATACTAGTTTATTCTCTTAAAAAAATAAAAAGATGTGAAACAAACATTACAAACTATTAAGACCTGACAAAGCTAGGTGGTAAGATATGTAGACATGTTTGTTGTATTATCTCTGTTCTTTTCTGTATGTTTGAAATATTTTATACTTTCTAAACATGTTTATTCAAAATGCAGTTTAATTTACTGGCAAGGCTCATGGAGGGTTTTGTTTCTTTTTGGTTGGTGGTTTATTTGTTGTTGTTTTGTTGTTTTGTTTTGTGAGACAGGGTCTAGTTCTGTTGCTCAGGCAACAGAGAGGGGTGTAGTAACATCATAGCTCACCATACCTGCCAACTCCCAAACTCAAGTAATCTTCCTGCCTTAGCTTCCCAAGTAACTAAGACCATACACATGTACCAGCACACAAAGCTAACTTCTGACATTTTTTGTAGAGACAGGACCTCTTGTTGCCCAGTCAGGTCTCAAACTCCTGGCCTCAAGCAATCTTTCCACCTCTACCTCCTAATTCTGGGATTAGGTGTGAACCACAATGCCTGGCCAGTCTGTGGAGTTTTAATGAAGTTTCATAATGTTCAAATTGTGTAATAAAGAACACAAAATTGAGAACTGCTTTTCAAAATGCATAAGTAAAGCAGCCTATCTGAAAGTATTTTTCAAATGAATTGTTATACATACCTGTGAGTGCTAAATAAGAAGCAATGTACCGTTTCTCCAGACCATCTCTAATACTCTGAATTGCACCAAAAAGTGGAGGTATGATCATAATCAGGTTACTCACTGTATTCCCTGTAAGACAAAAATATAAGAAGATATTTAAGTTAATTAATAATACTACTTTAAATAAAAATATATTCATTTGGTCCTTAACAACAATTAATAGGTGACTTCTCAGAAAGAAAGTGGAAAGGTATTTTCAAGGTACTGAAGAAAAATAATTCTGTAAGCACCAAAAATCTCTTATAAAAATCTAAGTAAAATAAAGGTATTTTCAGACAAATGAAACTAAAAATGTTCCACCAGCACTCTATTAAAGGAAATCCTAAATTCTAAGGGCAAGTAGGAAAGGGATCTCAGAAAGAACCTCAGAAATACAGCAAAAAATGAGTTAGAGAAGTCAGCCTATATAAATGCTGCTGAAATTAATGCTGATCAATTTTGCCTATAAAATCAGAAAGCAACAAATTGGTATTTGTTTTTTACATATCTCTTTAAAATGTCATTTTCCTGGTGATGTTTTTAGTTTCTGTTTCTAGTGAAATATGAAAGTAATGGATCTTTACTTGATTTTTGCTCCTATCTTTATAAAAATGAAACTCAACCATGAACAGCAAAGGAAAAGTAAAATCCCAATAACAGAACTAATTAAGTAAAATGGGGGAGGAAACAGCCCAACAGTATTTTATAAATTTGATTCTGGACAGGATAAAGTGGCATGATATTTTCCACATTCCAAATGAATAATTTTCAAAAAACATTGAAAATATTTTTTGTGCAAATATTAAGACAAATTATCAATGAACTGAGGGTAGAATGAAACATTTTCAAATAGTCAAGGATTTAAAAAAAACAAACAAACACGTAGAATGTATCCTTTCTCTAGAATCAACTAGAAAATGTAATGAGTCAAAACAAAGAAGTCAACCATGAGAAAAAATGACATGGGATCTAAGAAACAGGGCTGCAGCACAAGAGAGAAGTCTAGTCCCAAGACTACAGTGCACAAAAGAACCAGAGATTACCCAGACCACATCAACACAGGAGAACTAAGAACTTCAGGAAAAAATTTCTAAGAAAAACAAGAAAGGAAGGGCCAAGCAATTTGAGAAATTTAAAAAACTGGAAAAAATGTTAGTAAGTATTGGGCGGTGCCTGTGGCTCAAAGGAGTAGAATGCCAGCCCCATATACCGGAGGTGACGGGTTCAAACCCAGCCCAGCCAAAAACTGCAAAAAAACCCCCAAAAACCAAAAAAACGTTTAAGTAGGTATTTAACAGAATTACTGTGCTATAGTTTAATCCAGCTAGTCTTCTATTACTAAACATTTAGATTATTTCCAATTCTTACTATTACATGCAATACTGCAATGAACAACTATATGCATAAATAAGCAGAATACATCTGTAAAATAGATTCTTCAAAGTGAGATCAAACAATAAATACATTTATTGACCCACAAAGTATTAAAAGAAAACAAAGATGCATTGTCCTTTCTCTTACAATGAGTGAGAATGGGCCTCATTTTACATGCTTAAGGGCCATTTATATATCTTTTCCTAGGAAATGCATATCTATGTCCCTCACCACTTCTTCTATTTATCTTTTCCTTCTATAAAAAAGAAGCCCTTCTTGTAAAAGGATATTAACCTTATGATATGACACGTAAACTCTTTTGACTTTGCTCATGATATCTTTTGGTATAGACAAATTTTTGGTGCTTTTCATGTAGCTGAATTTAGCAATCTTTGAGTCAAGGTTTTAGAAAGGCCTTCCCCACTCCAAGGTTATACAAGATTTTATCCATATTTTCTTCTAGTGCTTTTATGTTTCACTTTTTTTCTTTTTTATTTTTTTGAAGCAGTATCTTGTTCTGTCACCCAGGCTGGAGCACCATGGCATAATCATAGCTTAACATAATTTTAAACTCCTGGGCACAAGCAATCCTCCTGCCTCAGCCTTCTGAGTAGCTGAGAATACAGACAAATGCCATAACTGGGTAATGCATTTTTCTTTTCTCAAAGACAGGCGGTCTTGCTATGTTGCCCAGGCTGGTCTTGAACTCCTGGGCTTAAGTGATCTCCCTGCCTCAGCCTCCCAAAGTGCTAAGATTACAGGCATGACTTACCATGCCCAACCCTGGCCTCACTTTTGAAAAAAAACTAAAGTTTAATTTCATTTGAAGATTTTCTGGTCTGTAGTGAAATATCTCTTCAACTTTATCTTTTTTCTAATGGCTGCCCAGTTGTACTAATACAATGCAATTATTAACCACAAGGAATAACAAAAAAGTCTACATAAAAAGAAATGTTACCACAGATGGCCTAGCAAGAAACATTTCATAGTCACATTATTAATGTTAATCCTAATTACTCATTAAAAAAATTATGCTCTGAATTTATTGAGAAAATGTAGCAAAAAGAGGGAATGGTCTAAGAAAGCAAATCTCCAACCACTGTAACTGGAAAACAGATATCTTCAATTTACAGATCGAGAAACAGCACTATAAGCAAGTTATTTAGAAAACTAGAGCCAAATTCTAGAAAACAATAGCTAAGTGGTAAAAAGTTATTGCTGGACTTATGCTTACAGACAAGATGAAGAAACAGGCACCAGATTTACCCTCCCAGCTCAGACAAGAAAGAGAACAGAGAGAGGAAGACAAAACACAGAAGAATCTCTGAAAGTTGACCACCCAAGGGACTATAACAAACTGGTCAACAAACTGTGGTGGTCAACATAAGGAACTAGGCCTATTGTATTGATGTGTACATGTACTTTACTTTCTTATATAGCTTTTATTACAGAATATCATACATGATCAAACGTGATCAAAACAGTAAAATCATCCATACAGTATTATACGAAATCAATACATACACTTTTTTCTCATGATTTAATCATTCTTTCTGAAAAAAAAGGAGTCAAAGTTAGTCTATTTCTTTTTTTTTTTTAAAATAACCCAACTATATCTTTTTTTTTTTATTGTTACATCATAGCTGTGTACATTAGTGTAATCACCTGTACCCATTCTAAGATGCACCATAGATGTGGCCCCACCTATTACCCTCCCTCCACTCAAACCTCCCCCCTCCCTTCCCCTTCCTTGGCCCTTTCCCCATAGTCTTGTGCTATAGTTGGGTTTAGCCTTCATGTGAAAGCTGTAATTTAGCTTCATAGTAGGGCTGAGTACGTTGGATACTTTTTCTTCCATTCCTGGGATTCTTCTTTACCTATTTCATGTTTACATGAATGGAGCTGGAAAAAAGAACTATTTATGTGAGTTAAAACAACTCTCTGATTTTTTCCATATCCTAGGAAAGATGCCCTCAAATTTCACTGCCCATTTATTTTGATGTGCTTTAGCTTTGAAGTACATTAAACCCAATATACCCTGATTGAATGCTGTAAAGATTCTTTTAAAAATTATGTACTCTGGGGTTCCTAGATACAGTGAGTATGCATCTCTCCCATGAGGAGAAATCTCAATTGGTGAAAATACGTTCATACTGTGAACAGATAGTCTATGAGAGAACCCTGGAATTCATCTGAAAAGTGACTGGAAGTGGAAAAGCAGAAGCCAGTGAAACCAAGTAGCCTGATTAGCCAGGATCAGAAAGAACACAGGAGAAGCTCCCTGACCCAGGTAACTATGAGTGAGCGATCCTTGCTAGGGATTTTTAAAATTCTAGCTACAACAGAGCACTTTGAGGACCTTGTAGGGCTTCTGACCCACCTACTTGTATTGCGTATATGCTCAAACTCACATAGATTCACACAGGTTTCTGATCCTTGAGCATCAACAGGTCAGGGATACCCAAACAGCTCGGCCCTCAGAGCCCTCTGTCCTGCTTTGGGCCCACCGTTGTCTCATCACTGGCCCTGCCACATCCATAAGGCTATAGATCAAGCAGAGAGGCTGGGCCACTTTTGTGCTCCTGAAAGGACAGATCCCACTGACACTGATGGTGGGAAGGTGGCACAAGCAATCTCTGTACCCCACAACTATCTGGCTCGGGGGATAAGACCACTGCACAGATGGTTTTCTTTGCCTGAGCAGTTCAGCCTGCAGATCAGCACTCAAAGGTTTGAGCCACTGTTTCTAGCCCAGGGAGGAGGAGAAGATGGGATCCAGTCACCTTCATGTGCATCACGGACAGAGACTGCTCCTCATGGTCTGTGTACCCCATAGCTTGCTACCTCTACCAGGTGTGTGCCTTCCTGGTGATTAGTCCAGAACACAGCTGCCTTTACACCACCAGAGCATTCCAGCTGCAGCCTCAACCATTCTGAAAGCAGAACCCACAGAGATCACCACCATCTAACCAGGGAGAGAGCAGGGAATCTGGGTGCTTTTGTGGATACCAAGGATAATTTCAGTTGCTGCTGAGGGGTGAAGGTGTGAGCAGATGACATAACTTACAGCTTCCTATAGCCTGTATCACAACATATTGAATCCAGAATTTCATGACCTTTAATAGATACATAAACTTCTTATGGTCCTACAAGGACTTCCCAAACACTTTAGATCTTATTCATTCATTCACCAGATATTCATTATCAAAATATTTCAGGGTAGTTAATATGCACTGATTAAGCAGTGAGCAAAACATAACTACAAAACTCCCTGTTGGTATAGAACTAGATATCTAGAGGTGAAAACCAAAGTTTATAATATACACATTAAACAAATAGATTCAAAAATACTTATTTTTTACTTTCATTCAGCACACATTTGCTTGGTGCCTGTTCTAGGTCCTGTTCATAAAGATATTATTAAATAAACTTGCACCTACACAAATGAAACACACATTCTCATTAAAAAGACAACAATCAATAAATTAGCAACCATGTAACATTCTAGGTGACAAATTCTACACAAAAGTATGTTAGGAAGAAATTAAACTGCTTTGTAGTTGCTAAATTAATGTGTGTTATATAAATACAAGTCAAGTTTTAAAATGCTATTAATTTCAAACAGCGTGGAATGGAGAATCATAGAAGAATTTACTCACGGGAGATAAGGCAGACTATTTTGACCATTAATGTCCAAACTATGGAGCCCTACTGATCGCTGTTTATCATTTATCTCTGTGACTAAATTTCTTAAGATGCATACACATTCAATATCTTTTGATACCATGGAGAACTGTGTGAGCTAAGCACAGTGAACAGACGTTCAGGTGTCGCACGATGGTCTTCTCTCAGGATCCTATTTATCTTTCAAATGTTTATCTGAACTCAATTTCTAATCATTTCTTTGGTTTTACACTTCATTTCCCTGAATGAAGCCATGATTCTATTCTTCAAACATACATGTTTCTTAACAACATCTTAATATCAATGATATTATATGTTTGATAAGAAATTTGAAAGGAGTTACATTCTGTGGTTACAAAATGTTCATAGTTTTACCTTTATTGGTTGAAAAAATTATTCCATATTTTATTCCACCTAATTATTCTCATTTACTTAATACCATCTCCTACTCCGTTTCTACTTTGAGGGAGGAATCTGTATTCATCAGTAAATTTCAAGACATATAGTCCTTGACAATCCAGAGAGATCTGTGCTCCAACTGCATTTTATACAAAATTCTATTTGAGTATTCACTGCAATTAATCACAATTCTTTAAAGGCAGAAATAGTTATGCACATAACAGGTGATAGATAAGGTCTGTTTAAATTAGTCAATTGATGAATCAAAGTGAAGAAAAGGTTTCCCTCCAAAATTGCCTCTTCTATAGTTTGAAATGTCATCTTAAATAACTTATTCTGAGGTGTTAACATAGCCCCACTCACAGCAACACTCTCTCATTGTAGCTTACTGTGTAGTGTACCTATATCCTTTATTAACAAGACTTTAGCAATCAACTAACAGAATGTGAAGATACACCCTTGCTTGGGAACACACAATTAGTTGTCAATTTTCTACAAATCTAGAGAGAATGTGAAAGGTATAAGAGTACTGCTCTACAATCTTGTCTTCTTGAGTATTGCACTACATCTTGTCTTCTGCTGCTTAAGCTAGATCAGCAAGATAGTTTCTACATCTTGTCACTGTAAAAAAGAGCATGGCTTGACTGCATGGGGCAAATGTAAAAATTTGGAATTCTAGCTGGTGCTCAAAGTTTCAATTAATCTTCCCATTTTCAGATCTTCTCACTTCAGAGGTATTTAAGGCTCTCATTTGCCAGGACTTTCTATTGTTCTATGTGAAAATAAGTTTTCATTTGTGGGGTCCCTCTATGCAAGTGATTAGCTTTCAAATTTATCTTTCTTGCTGAGCTTTCAATCCCAGGCAGGCTTACTAATTAGCAATCCCAACAGAGGACACCTATTACATGAAGAACAGCAAAGAGCATCACTGTGCCAATTACCAGAAACAAGAGTTCATATATTTATTCCCACTGCATCCTAGACTTCTGTTTAGGTCTACCATATCCTCATCACCTATTTATATGAATCCAGTAAGACAAAACACAATCTCAAGAAGTTTTGCAAAGCAAATGTAATATTCATTGATTAGCAGTAAAGGATAGATGTTTGTTATTTATTAAGAGCTAGTTCCCTAAAGGCTAAAGAAAATTGTCCAGGGTAGATGGAATCTTGACTCCATGTGCCATATTTTGCAAAACAGCTACAAAAACTCTGAAGGGCAGCCTAATCCTAGTTACCTACTGCATAGGCCGTGTGATTCACTGGGTAAAGCCTCAAAGTTCATCCTGTTTCTAGAAGAGAGAGGAACAAGGCCCAAGCTGTCTTCTTTAACTCAAGAGATTGCATTCCCAGCGCATTCTGCTGCTATTTTTGAGAATTACAAGCAAGAAAGGAGGGAGAACTAGGTCAGTCCGAGTTCACTTGAGGAACTGTCCAGTATTCCGCTTTTATTGTCCTTCCAACAGTTTATTGGCATCTCTTATTTTGTGTAATAACCACAAATTTTATTTTCTTTTTGAATTTATATTGCTTCTACTACCTTATTTTCTTTTCACTGAGGTGAAGTGAAGACGTGTGTATGCCCACACTCTTTATTTGTATAGAAATAGAACGTAGTAGGTATTTGTGTAGGTCTCAGATATCATATGTGATTTTTTGAGAGTCATTTAGGAAGTGCTTGAAGAAATATCCTCTCATGCCTTTGTCTCATTTTACCACCCCCTAACCCTAGGGAAACTTAACGGAGATGCTCTTTCAGTCAGAGGTACCAGTTAGGTAGACATTATTGAAAAAATATAAATACCAAATAGCTGCTTTTCTCTCTTTTCTCTTTTTTCCACAGAATTTCTGGCAATTCTGAATCAAGAATAATGGACAGTAGTGCTGTTTATTGTCTCTCAAAATATACAAAATGGAAAATGTTTATGGTATAGGTCAATGTAAACTTGCATATGAAGTGTATGTGTTCAGAACTCATTAGTCTACTTATTTCATCATACACGTGACTAGCATGGTTGTAAAACGTATTGTAGACCAGACAAGAGCTCTGATTTCATTAACCTAAAATTAAATAAAGAATAAGGAAGCAACACCTTGTCAAAAATTCTACCCAAAATGTGATTTATTAATATTTTAAGTAAAAAATGTATCATAGTTCTGAAAGGAGTTCACAGCAAAGCATATAGTAAGATTTGCGGCTCATTTCTATGCGCCAAATAGCATGCTAAATGAATATTCACAACTTTATAAATTATTACATCTAGACATTTCAATTTCAGATTCTCCATATAATTTATTTTTTCCTAAATGAAATTATTTGGATATTTTAATCTACTTTACAAATTTATTTTGTAATGATCATTTATAACATTACCTGAAACCCTATGACTGTCAACAGAGGCAAGCCAACTTTTTTTGGCAATAACATGTAGACATAGTTTTCTTACAAGTGCAATTATATTTTAGATTGTATTTCAGAGATATGAGCATATTGTATTATGCTAAGAGAATTCAAAAATTACTAGTGCTCAAATTTTTTATTTGTTGTTATGTTACATTCAGGGTCACACAATGATGGTTTCCATTTTCTCTTCATGTATTTTTAGTGACTGTTATTGGGTTAGTAAAACCTTATAACCTCATTTTTTGGGTAATCATTGCTAAGAAATAAGCACGCATCACAAACAAAACAAAACAAAACATTTTTCAGCATGTTAAACTTAATTACACTTTTCAAATAACAAAGGAATAAATTGGTTGTGATTTTGGTTATAGGGTTATAGTTCCAGTATTAGAAATCATACATTTTAGTGACGTGAAAATGTTGAGGAAATTTGCCATACCTAGTTCAGCTCTACAGGAAGAACTCAGAGCCGTTGTTCACCAACTATCAAAATCTGTGCAACACTGCAGAGGAAGTCATGAGAGGCAAATGTAGACATTAGATGCCTTCATCAAGAAGGCACAAAGAGAGCAACTCAACGACTTAATGGGCCATCTCAAATAGCTAGAAAAGGAAGAACAATCCAACCCCAAACCTTCTGGGGTCCCTGAATGTTTGTTCAGGGACATTGCAGGAAACAGACGGAACATTTCAAATTGGATATTTGACAAAAATAAGAATTAAGAAAGTATTATATTTCAAATGTATGGGCAGTGTTTGGGGAATTTTAGAAAGGAAATTTTAGTACCAGATTTAGGAAGGCATTTCTACCTCAGGACTGAAGTAGCTAGGGGAGGAGGTGGTTACCAAAAAGCGGAGTGTAGTCATTCAGAGAAGGTCTTTGGAAGGAGCTGGGCCCACACAAAAGGATATAGACAACCTGTGATCCATCAATAAGGTAGCTGGGGTGTACAGACCCTACTCCACTATCCTTTTGGTCTGCTATTTTCTACCAGACTTTTCATTCCTGAACCAAGTAAAAACCGCGTGCAATTCATTCCAGTCAACCATCCAGACTAGACAGCAGGATGATAATGGATTAAGAAAGATGTGGAGTGCAGATATAAAATATCCAGCACAATACCCAAAAGTTTAAAACCCCTTTTCGTAGGCAATTCCAATCAGAGTGAAGTAGTAAAAAAGCAAAGAACAGATTTGGCTTTGACCCTGAATCACCACTGTCTTTCTTTGTGCCCTTGGACTCTGTTACATAACCCCTTTAACCTCTTTAAGGTTTCTGTGGGCATTAAAGATAATGCATTTGGAACACCAAGCTCAGTTAGACAGCTAATGCATACCAACAACTCTAATTATTTCTGATTAATGAATGCAATCATAATTTAAATTGTTTTTATGTAAATTAAACCCTACATATCCTGATGCCAGTGCATACCCTTGTAGCATTGAGACTACAAAGAACAAGTAAAAACTAGGGCAGTGATTTGCAAACTTCAAAGTTCATAATCATCATCTAAGAAGCCTGTTAAAAGGCACATTTCCTGAGCTCTCACATGTAAGCTTCCATTCAATATTCCTAGAAAATCTCCTTAGAATTTGCTTTTTCTTAAAGTACCTAAGGTGTTTCTGATGTTGGTATTGCAGGGGACTATTTTGACACTCCTCCCAAAAATGTTCTGTATGTGTACTCTATTAAAATGTATTCTTTTATTAACTTGTATGAATATATAAACTTAATTAAGTTTATACCTTTTAGAACTACCTAGTGGTAATATACGTATTTTCATACACACTTGTATCTTAACTAGAGAAAAGAATAACATGTCAAATACAATGGCTCTTGAAATTATCTCTCTCACTCTCTCTCTCTCTATATATATATAGTGTACAATACACTATATAAAACTATACATATATAAAATGCCTCTTGAAGCACTGTATATATATGTACAATACACTATATAAAACCATATATATAATGGCTCTTGAAACACTATATATATCTGTACAATAAAAATACTTTTTGTATTTGTACAGTTATACAATATTTTCTCTATATTCTAATTCTGCAAATTTTTTCATATATATATGTGTATTATATGTATATTATATTTTTCATATATATATATATATATATATATATATATATATATATATAACTTAAAGACAGAAATAGGTTCTGAGAAAATCATCCCTAGGCTATTTCCTTGTTGTAAAAACATCATAGAGTTGACTTACATAAACCTATGTGGTATAGCCTACTGTACACCCAGTCTCTGTGGTATAGCCTACTGCTTCTAGGCTATAAACATGTACAGCATGTTATTGTACTACCACTGCAGCTAATTATAACACAAAGGTATTTTTGTATCTAAACATATCCAATGACAAAAAGAAACATTAAAAATATGACATAAAATTTAAAAAGTGATTCATCTGTGAAGAAAACTTACCAGGAATGGAGCTTGCAGGACTAGAAGTTACTCTGGGTGAGTCAATGAGTCAGTGGCATAGGAATTTGAAGTTCTAGGATATTGTTCTGTACTCCTATACAGTTTATAAACACTGTACATTGAGGCTACGCTGAATTTATATAAAAACTTCTATCTTTATTAACAAATTATCCTTCACTGTAACTTGCTTACTTCATAAACTTTGGCTCCTTTGTAATAACAACTTAAAACATAAATACTTTTTACAGCTATACAATATTTTCTTTATATTCTAATTCTGCAAAATTTTTTCTACTTTTTATTTTTTTTTACCTTTTATTTTTTGTTGAAAACTGTGACACAAACACACATTATTTCTACACAGGATCAGAATCATAGGTATGACTGTTTCCACCTACACAGCCTGTCCCTCTGAAGTGTCTTTAGGGGCAGTTGGTATCACGCTTGAAGCTATCATTTACTATGGTAACATGTTTTCTTCAGGAATAGCTCTTACAGGACCTGCTTGAGGCTATTTTATAGTTAACTTTTGTTTTTTATAAGAAGGAGTATACTCTAAAGTAATAATAAAAATTATCATGTAGTAAATATTAGGTGATAGGAATGTTTCAGGTTCATTATTTTATGGGGCCAGCATTGTACATGTGATCAATTTTGACAAAAAGATCTTTAAGTGGTGCAAGGCTGTACTGTTTTCATAAATGGAAGTTCCATTTATATACTCAAATACAATTTGAATGAGTAATATACTCATTTCAGGTAGCATAATTCATTTTCAACTTTCAAAAATTATGACATTTATTGAAATGTTAGCATCTTTTCTATAATATGACATTTATAACTATAAATGATATCTATATCATTATAAATGTATTTTGACATATGTAAATGACATATAAATATGTCATTATAAATGCAATTTGTTATTTGTAGCTACCTATTGTATACTTCGTTTTCTATATTAACGTATGATTTGAGAATTTCAAATTTATAAAAAATTAAGGTTAATCTGCTTTTACTAATTACTGCTTTCAATGTGGTACAAGTGAGGCATTATTTGCTAAGTATCTGAAAGAAAGAATGTCATCTAGCTAATCAGCACAGTACAAAAATAATGATATTTCATATACATTAAATTTTATGTTATTTACCAATGAAATGTGAAAATATTTAATTTATAGAAAATTTTAGAATAATAACAACAAATAATTATTAAATTACTGTCTATAAATTTTCCTTTGTGCAAGTAAAACCTTTTCACCTGTCAGGTTGTAAGAAAAGATAAAATACTTTAAATATAATCTTAAATGAATTTTAATAAAGTAAATATGCCTTTTAAATCCCATAGTATAGAGCTTCAAAATAAGATTCCCCTGAGAACCCATGAATGAATTTAATAAAGAAACAGGAATTAACTAAGAATCTAAAAATAAAATAAAGAAAATATTTTATTATAAAAATAAGTGAAACCAATACCATTACATAAGAAAGAAAAGGAGGAGATACTTTGAATAGAGTTTTCGGATGCAATCACTCTTCCGTACACCATAATATTGTTCTATTTTCTGTTTTAAGGGACTCTGATGAGACCTTTGGAGTCATTTTTTATGAAACTAGATTCCCTTGGTGATATGTAATTGCAGATTTATGCCACTTCCCTGATTACTAGTTTCTGTTTGGTCCTAAACCTATTTTTCCACATTCAGGAAAATTTATTGCAGAGTTTACATGTAATCTACTTGGGAAGAAAGTCAAACTTTCTAATACACTGTCACAAATTTTTCAAATAAGAAAAAGTATGAAAACTGAGGTATGCTTGCTGCTGGTGATCCTTTTCTCTATAGTTTGTAAGAGATCATTAATCTCCACTGGTATACAACTAAACTCTGAATACCGCCTAATACTGTAGTTTGTTGATATTGATTTCCATAATGTAGGTGATTTTGAGGGAGATAACTGCAGGCTATGAATATTTCTTAGTGGAAATATCCATAGAAATTAAAAAATGTAAGCACTGAAAATTATTTGAAATATCAGATAGTCATAATTTTTATAGAAAATCATTCTACTAGAGAAATGGTAGTCTTTTAATACAATCAAAATGGATACAAAATATTCAAACATTTTATTGTGTTCTTTAGAACATTCATTGTAATTTACTTATATTGGTTTTTATCCACTCATCCACTCACCATACCCTTACTGAATACTTATGTAAAATGGACTCATGACACTAATATAAACAATACAGAGACTGGTGTTATAAAAACTTAATTATGAAAGCTAAAGATCAGCACTAAGTATAAAATTTGACACTGAAATTATATGTATAGAAATATATATTTAATTAATTTGTATTTACCTATATAATCATATACAGTATAATGCTTTATGACTCAGTGTTTAAATCTTTTACATATTTGGGCAGTATTCAACAAGAAATAAATGAATCCTTAAAAACAGGCATAGAATTGCTGATATACCTATTCTAGAACAATGTGTATTAATTAAAAAAAAAATGAATCAAGGATTTCAAAGCAGAGCAAGGTACATATTAGTTACCTTGGTATAAATCTTACTTTTTGTTTCATGAATAGAAACACAGCAAAAATTTGCTTTGTCATGTCAGTGGAGTTTTAAGGTTATATATAAAATTTTCTTAAACATCTCCATGTTTTGAAATTGCAATACTGTTTTTGAATCCTCTGAAAAATCCCTAACAGAGACTCGTATATGGCTATTTTTTAATATAAAAGGGTATATTCACCACTGTTTGACAGTTAATATTTTTTATTATAACACAACTTCTAAATAACTTCCATCATTATATTAATATTTCTCAAGTATGGAAAATAAGGTATTTTATGGAACTTATTTCCATGGAAGAAAGTTAAAAAGTGATAGGATTGTTGTGGTCTGCAATGATAGATTTGAATAAGTAGAAATATAATCACATTGATACAGAGAAGTAACTAAGAATAGTTTAAAATATGTTCCTCAAATCTGTATCAAAGTATAACATTAAACTGCTATCTTCTGAAGAGTAGTCTACAGATAACCCAATATAAGAATATGAGCTTTGTTTGATGGCTCAGTCATCTAGCATTTTGGGAGACTGAGGCAGGTGAATTGTATGAGCCCAGGAGTTCCAGATCAGCCTAAACAAGAGAGACCCATTTCTATTCAAGATAGAAAAACTAATTAGGCATTGTGGTGGGCATCTGTAGGCCCAGCTACTTGGGAGTCTGAGGAAAGAAGATCATTTGAACCCAAGAGTTTGAGGTTGCAGTGAGCTATCATGCTATAGCACTCTATCTATCCAGGGCAACAGGGAGAGACTTTGTTTCCAAAAAAAGGCAAAAGAAAACAAACAAACAAATAAGCAAGCAAACATAGAAAAGAGAACTCATGTGGGTATTGATCTGAACAAATCAACTCTCAAAAAGAAAAAAATATATTAAATTACTCAATAACATGAATGCAGCTATTCATTAAAATATCACAATGTTTTAAGAATAAAATCTGTTGTAAGTTCTTTTTAATATTGAGATCCATGGATTAAGGTTGAAATATATGTACCGAAAAGAAAATAAACAAATAAAAACTGAGTAGAACAAGGAAATGTATACGATGAATGAAAGATTAAAAAAAATAATTTTAATACCAGAAAAAATGCAAAGAGAGCTTGGACACACTTTAGAGTAAAGTTTATAGGAAAACAAGGGTATATTTGGGTTGAGAAATAGCATTAGTAAATACCACTAGCCTTCTCTGGAATGATACAATAAATATCTGTCTGATTATATTTGATGACTAAAATTACAAAGATAGCCCATGATTATTACATACAATTTTTATACATAATTTTATCATTAAACAATTTTGCTTCTAAACTGGTTGCTGTCATTTCTTTTTTCAATAACTGCTCTTTGCTAAATGTGTCTTTCATAGCTTGAATTTCTTTTTCTTTTGTTCCTGCAAAAATCCAATTTCATGTTATAGCTGATATATGATTACAATATGACACTCTCTTCATTCCAGTTAAAAGATAATTTGATCTTTGAAATGTAAATTAAAAATTTAGTCAATTCACTCAATATCAAAGGATTCAGATTATGATAAGGCTATATTCAATTGTTTAATTAACTATAGGCTCCATATCACTGCTTATAAATTCTCCTAGAAAATACCTTCAATTTCTTTCTATTTGATATAGGACTGAATATGAGGCTTACATTTATTCTAACAAGATTAACATTTTTATTATAATTTTAGGTTTCTAGGCTATACCTTTGAGAAACATAGTCAGAATAAATCTTTATTATAATTATATATCGGTCAAATATTTCAAAGTCTTTTTTCTTCCAGAATAACAGAAGCATGAGAAACTTGCAAATTAATTTTCATTCCTTTAAATTTAACGCAATAAGGTTAATTGATAAAATAATCCAAGTAGGAGATGCAGTAAAAATTGGCAATAATAGAAATCTCCTAGAGAACGTCAGTTCACCAAATGATTTCCACATTATAAAACCCTTTGTTATCAGGTATATTCCCTCTGTCCTGAAGAATACTGTTTGAAAGCCATTGCTTTCCAATGTTTGCCCTGTTGGTATCATTTCTGCAATCACAGAAAAAAAAAAAAAAAAAGAATCCTTCTGTGATTAAGAATCTTAAATGCAATCTTTCAGAGAGTTTTTTTTGGGAAAAAGAAATTGTAAGAATTACATATGAATATTCATGAAGTGACAATGATTCTAAAGGGTTACAGAGAGAAAGAGGAAAATTTGAGAATGCTAATTAAGGACTTTTTGATTTGCACATCTTACGAACACCTCACCCCAAAGATCAGCCCAGGGGTTATTACTTGCGGAATTCTGATTGCCATTAGCCTGGGTCTGACATCACCACTCCCATTAGGACACAGATGGCCTAGTAAAATGGCATAAACAATTGCTGTTTTGACTCTAGCCACCACGGGTGTCTACCTGTCAGATCAGTGGTGTAATTAAAACACACTCTTCCTACCACGCTTCAGCTGCTGCCTGCCAAAATTTCTCTCATGTTTCTGTTTTCATAAATTAAGCAATGTTGAAAGAAAACAAAAATTCTATTTAGAAGATAATTTAAAGCAGAGGGAATGTATGGTAGAATTCAAGAGTCCTGTTATTCACTTCTGGTTCAACTCTTCTTTAGTATCTACGTACATATTTCTATATCTATAGACACACAGAAACATACACACAGTTATTTGAAATTCTGAGCATCAGTTTCTACAAGGTGAAAAACACATTATAATCACTTTCTACCTTCAAAGCTGTGAGAAGTAATCATAGTCTTAAAAACTTGCAACAATACCATTAAAATCTGTGTTATTCCTGTCTGGAGGCATTTTTTTCTATTACTATAAATAAGAATTTATCAATTAAAGTGTGTTTACTGAGATTTTCCTTTTTTTTTTTTTTTTTGCAGTTTTTGGCAGGGGCAGCGTTTGAACCCACCACCTCCCGGAATATGGGGCAGGCACCCTACTCCTTTAAGTCACAGGTGCCGCCCAAGATATATTTTTCTAATTAAAAACAGGGGAAGTGATTTGTGAAAATTCCTTTCTAAGAACTTATTTACTCATGTATTCATTCATTCTTATACTAAATAGTGAGTAATTTATTTTTCAGCCATGTGATTGATCCTGGGAAATGGAATAAATAATAGCCCCAATCTGTGCCCTGGAATTTACATTTCAGTAGAGAAGATAGATAATAAACAACTAAAAGTTTATATACTAGCAGTGCTAATTACGAAGAAGACATAAAGTAAGATGAAATAATAGTAATGAGCTAAGATCATATGATTTTATATATTTGAATGGATATTCAGGATAGGCATCTTCAAGGAAAAATAATTTGACATTACTATTCCAACAGTAATAGACCATTTGAAACAAATCGGCAAAGCTGGATAGGCGGGTTCCACATGAGTTACACGAGTGTTAGAAGAGAAAGCATCTGGAATCGTGTCTTTCTTTGCCGTCACAAAATACAAGTGAAGCATTTCCACACTGTATTTTAATGTCTGATGAAAAGTGGATTCTTTTTCACAATGGCAAGCATTTGCCACAATGATTGAAGAAAGATGAAGTGCCAAAACATAGTTCAGATCTGAGTATTCATCAGAAAAAGCTAATGGTGTCTGTTTGGTGGTCCAGAACTGGTATTACCCACTCCCACTGCAGCTTCATGAAACCTGGTCAACGATTATAGCAGATGTCTACTGCAACCAATTGGATGAAATGATGAGGATGCTTGCAATTAAGCAGGTGAGACTGGTTAATAGAGACAGGCCAATCCTCTTTGCTACTCAAACTATAGAATCTGGACTTAGGAACACTCTGTCATCCACCATTTTCAACAGACCTTGCAGCAGATGGCTACCCGCTCACAGGCTTTGAATCACTTCTAGCAAGGAAAAATATTCAAGTCTTAACAAGCTGTGGAAAATGCTTTCTGCAGTTTCATTGCCACTTGCTCTCAAAGTTTCTTCTCTGTTGACATAAACAAGCTATCATTGAGATGGCAAGACTGTGTTGATAGTTTATGTGCATACCTTGATTAATTGTACTGCTTCTTGTTTGAGATATAACAAACTAAACTTTGATTCAAATTAGAAATTTCAAATTTAATGACCTAAATAGAAGAATGGAATTGAAATGTTCCTATCATTAACAAGATAAAATAAATGCTAAATATTCATTAAGGTGATGAATATCCCAATTGATCTGCCTTATCAATACACATTGTATGCTTGTATCAAAATTTCACATGCATCCCATAAAAATGCATCCATAAAAATAAAAAATATATTCAGTTTGTGTACACACACAAACACATATGCATATATATATAGATATATATATATATCTCCACTATAATAGTCTCTTAGCTATAGTATGGCAGTGACTTATATTAAACTATAAAATAATTAAAATATAAGCACATATATAAATTATATCATAGTTTTTGTCTCATATCATTGATTTACTATGTTTTTATATGTAGCAATAAAATATGTACCTTTGTTATATATTTAATCATGGAATTTTATTTTCAGTTGACATAGGCAGTGATCCTATCAACATCTTTAAGATACAATAAAAATATGCCTGTAGAAAATAATAATTATTCTAAATTTATAATATTTGAAAGCTCATTCATATTTCTATTGTACTTGATTTCCATATGATTTTTGATATGCTTTATTAAAGGGAAAACTGGAAATACACTTTACAGAAATCCCTTTATTCTGTGCTTCCTGGTTAGACACTGCAATTCAGAAAATTATATGTAATTTGGAAGTGAGACGAGAAAAAGAAATCATCATTTTCAGCAAGCAGCTAAGGTTAAGATTATTGTCAGCAGCTCCCAGCAACAGAGTCTTGTGAACATTACCTGCTTTTCTATTATAGAGAGCTAGGAAGCTTTCGTGCGTGATAGCAGCTTTCTGGCAAAACTTGGTTTCTGGATGTCCTGACATTAATTCCCCATTCTTCCAACAGTCGCATTTCCTTCTTCTTCCTTCCTCTATGTTTTTCTTTATCAGAAATCCATAGAATAATTTTTGTGTCCTTCATTGAACCTCAAATACATATTCTAAATATATGCAGTGCCTATAAGCCTCATTAATATCAAGATAATGTATGCTTACTAAAACCAGTATAGATATTAATGAGATTTCAGTTAAAGTGATTTTATTATATTTTTCAGAATCCAGCGAGATAAAAGGAATCCACAACAGCTATTTCAAGTTGGTGTAATAGCAGGAATTTTTAAAGCAGGAGATGGAGAACTGAAAAAGGTCAAAAGGGAAGATTAAATTACAAAATTAGGGACTTCAGAAATAGCAATCTCCCATCCATCTAGGAGAACAAAGAGAAGAGGTTAGTGTTTGCTGAACTTAGAAGGTAGGAAAAGCGACCCTGTAGGGTTAGGAAGCAGACTCCTGAGGTGAGGTCTTGCGTGCTTGCACCAATGCCAACTGTGCTTAGAGGAAGGGGTCACCAAGCTGCACTCAGATATTTGGGTGGGAGCCCTGCAGAGCTGCTGCTGGCACCTCAGGAGGGCAAAGTGGCTGGCTCTCTTATAATGAAAAGAAGCTGGACACCAGGACAAACTACAGAGATACCTCATTTTTGTTGTACTTCACAGTGTGTTTTTTACAAATTGAAGTTTTGTGACAACTTTATGTCAAACAGGACTGCTTTTCCAATAGCATGTTCTCACTTCATGTCTGTGTCACATTTAGGTAATTCTCTCAGTATTTCTAACTTTTATGTTTGCTATTGTACTTGTTTTGGAGCAATACAAAATAGACCCATAGAAAATGGTGAACTTGATAAATGTTGCACATATTCTGACTGCCCCCTTTGCCGGCCATTGCCTGTCTCTCTCCTTCCCCTTAGACCTACTTACTGTCTGAAACACAATCATATTGAAATTTGGCCACTTACTAACCCATTCAATAGCCTCTCAGTGTTCAAATAAAAGGAAGAGACACAAATTTACTACTTTAACTAAAAAGCTAGAAATAATTAAGCTTAGTGAGGAAGGCACATCCAATTTTAGACAGGTGGATAACTAGACCTCTGGTACAAGTTAACTAAGTGGTGAATGCAAGGGGAAAATTCTTGAAGGAAAGTAAAAGGTTACTCTACTAAACACGAGTGATTAAAAGTGAAACAGCCTCATTACTGATATGGAGAAAGTGTTAGTAGTCTGAATCGAAGATTAAACTGCCCACATTATTCTCCAAAATTCAAGCCTAATCCAGAGCAAGGTCCCATCTGTTCAATTCTGTGAAGCCTAACAGCCAAGATGAGAGGCTAATTAAGGACACAACTCCCTTCACCATAGCTTCAAAGAAAATGAAATACCTAGGAATATACCTAACAAAAGAGGTGAAGGACCCCTATAAAGAACATTATGAAAAAAATTCACTGTTTTTTATGCCATGGAGCACATTCATGATTCATGGGAAGAGGTCAAAATACCACCATTAACAGGAGATTGAAAGTTGATTCCAATATTTTGGATGACTTTAAGCATTTCCAGATTTCAGTGGAGAAAGTAACTGCAGATGTGGCAGAAGTAGCAGAAGAGCTAGAATCAAAAACTGAGCCTGAACATGACTCAATTGCAACAACCTCATTATTTCATAAAATTTGAATAAATGAGGAGTTGCTTCTCAAAGACGAGCAAAAACCACGTTTACTTGGGATAGACTCTACTCCTGCTGAAGATGCTGTGAACTTTGTTGAAATGACCACAAAGGATTTAGCATATTCCATAAACTTAGCTGGGTTTAAGGAGTGACTCCAATTTTGAAAGACGTTCTGTGAGTAAAATGCTATCAATGAACTTTGGATGCTACAGAGAATTCTTTTGTTAAAGGAAGATTGCTAAAGTTGGAGTGGTTATGGGGCAAGCTTTCTTGTCTTATTTGAAGAACTTGCCATAACCACACCAATATTGATAATAACCATTGGTATCCACCAGCAAAAGATTACAGTTCATTGAAGGCTCAGATGATCATTAGCATCTTTTAGCAATAAGGTATTTTTTAATTAAGGAATATACATTTAAAATAAAATACTATGGAACACTTATGGAGTATAGTGTAAACATCTCTTTTATGTGCACTGGGAAATCAAACATTTTGTGTGATGCCCTTTATTGTGGTAATTGTTTCATTGCAGTGGTCTGGAATAAAGCCTGCAGTATCTCTGAAATATGCCTGCAAAGCTGTTGGGGGAAGGGTCGGTGACAGGAGGCATAAGAGACAAGAGGAGGGAGCAAGCTTCCTTTCACTTTCCCAGCTTTCAAGTCTCACACTCTGCCATCTACTGGCAGATTTTAAAATGTAGCCAGCTGACAAAAAAGAAATGTCATTTGCAGACTCCAATGCCAGCATGATAATGTAAAGTACATAAAGATGTATTTGGAGTTGGGAAACCAGACTTCAATAATTCACATAAAAATTGCAATTATATAACTATGCCTGGAGAGTTAATCTGCTATGAGGCTGAAAGTAGTTGGAGTTGACAAATGAAGTAATCAAAAGTAAGAATACATTTAAGTTATGATAAGATAGTACATAATGACAGAGTATAAAATTTAAAACACTCAGGAACTAGGTGATATATCAATTTTCAGTCTTATGTAGAATTTTCATTTATTTTCAATATGCTAATTCCAATGAAGAATTTAATCTCAGATTTTTTTTTTTTTTTTTTAGAGACACAGTCTCACTTTGTCACCGTCAATAGAGTGCTGTGAGGTCACAGCTCACAGCAACCTCCAGCTCTTTGGCTTAGGTGATTCTATTGCCTCAGCCTCCTGAGTAGCTGGGACTACAGGATCCTGCCACAGGGCTCGGCTATTTCTTTTGCTATTGTAGTTTGGGCAGGGCCGGTTTCAAATCTGCCACTCTCCTACTCACTGAGCCACAGGCACTGCCCTAATCTCAGATTTTAATTATACTTGTTAATTACAAAATTGAATCCCTTTAATGTAGAATAAAATGTATACAATAGAAAAGCAACTCCATTTAGTCAGTATCAAAGAATTTTTAAAAATAATCTGCATCTGAAGATGCAGACCATATACATTGGTGTTTGAGATTATGTGGAAAAAATGTGAAATATTCTACTTTCTATATGTAGCAAGAATCCCAGAGACAATAAAATACATATTTTTTTTATTTTCAAAATATGCTCTCAGACGTGCCTTTATTTGCTGGACAAACTTCCTCTAGATTTTTTTTTTATTGTTCTCTGAAGAATAATTTTTAATCTTGCAAAAATAAGCTGGCTAGACATCACAAAATTGCTTCCTCAGGAAAAGGAGTAACAACTGTTTGGAAAGCTAGCCAGTACAGTGAATCCTATGCAGAGCTGTTCACTGAGGGGATGAGACAATTTTCATAGGGACCAGGGAGCTGCCTCAGCAATGAAAATGGTCACTTTCTTTCTGAGTCAATATTATTCCCACAAATTATGATGAATTGAGATGGACACAACTCATGAGTATCGACAAAAGCAAAAAATATTCCAAATAGGTCATGCTAAGAAAGAAGATCATCTAAACTGAATTTGTACACAATTACAAGGCTTAAAGAGGTTTATAGGGAAGAGCTAGTTCCAACTCACTATGTGACCTATGCAGGAAATGTCCAGATCTATTGTCATTAAATTTGAGGTCTGGGAATACAGGCTAAGCAAGAAGAACCAGGAGAATCTTAAAACCTTAGATCTTTTCCCAGCTTCGACCTGGGAAAGGTTGAAGAGAAACAGTATCAGTGGACAAGTTAGAGATCTTGAGTGGACAGTTTTCAACAGCAAAAATGATAGTGAGATGAAAAGAAAGACGCCTGAAAATCAGGACCAAATATACTGATAAAACTTTATTCCCTCCAGTTAGAGATCAGAAACAGAACTAACATGTAACATCTAAGTGTTTTGGGACTCAAGTGTTGTGGGACAACATTGGATTGTGGAAACTACTAACGTCATATACCAAGGACTAGCTGAGTAATTGGTAACATAAAAGAGATGGAATTATATTGTATTTCAATCTAATAAAGTATGACACATGCTAGTAGAGTGTGTCACTCTTGGCAGTTTCAGTATGAGAAATTTTAGTGGAGGTAGTGACCTAGGAAATAAAGAATCCTTGTATTTTCCAGTCTGAGGTGAAAAATCTGGGCTGAGAGTTAAATACCACATCACAGGCATTGATGGTCTGAGAAAAGAAAAAGCTGACATCACCCGTAATCTATTCCAAAACTGTCACCTACGACATTATATTCAGCAGCAGCACAGAGCTTAAAACTGCCACCCAGTGCCATTTTTCTCTTCAACATCAAAGGAGAATGATAAAGTAATAACAATCCAATATTTTATGTGCATTAGGTTACAGAATGTGTCTTACCCATTTTCTGAAATCATAAATGTTTAGTATCTAGAAAGCAATCATGACTGTTTGGAGAAGAAAGGAAATAAAAAGGAAAAAAAAAAAGAACAAATTCAAGCTCATTTCTGTCAATTCAGGATCAACTGACATATCAAAATATTATAGATCAACAATCGAGCATTACCGTCTAAGCTTACATGTAGCTGGAAGCACCGAGTCCATAGGCCTAATGCTCATGTGCATCCAGGTTTATTCCAGAACTACCTATCATCTTTGTTAAAGACTGAATGCCTAAAGAAATGGTACCTCAGGCATATATCATAATGGAACAAACTGATACACTTGAACATGTAAAACCTCAAATTTTCTGTGTATAAAAATTTACACCTTGAAATAAATGTAAACATAAAAAATTAAAACTTGATTAAAACTGTGATAGATATAGCAGATAACATCATAATATCTTTATAAATAAAGAATTTCACAATCCCCTAAGAGACAGAGGAAACAAAGGAAAGCATGTACATAGAAAGCTCCAGGTTAAAAGGAGTAGAATATAATAAAATCTGTTAGAATTTGTAAAGATATCTATGATACGCTTTCAAGTATAAAGAGGGAGATTACTAAGCAATATAAACAGCATCAACATACAAATATAACCACTCACAATAATCTTGGAAGGATATGTTATCACTGGGAAGGTACACATAAACCTATTGAATGTCATCAGTATTATTTTTGTTAATTATTTTCCTCCTTTTGTTGCCCATCAATAATTCTTGTACTAGGAGAAATACATAATAAAACAAAAACTCACAGAGGATAAATGACTAGATAATGAAGGAGTTCTAAAAGGTAGCCATTTAATGCTGTTGAATCAATACTTATAACTCATGTGGCTAACATAAATAGGAAGAATGAGAGCTAGATGGCAGAGAAGCATTGTGCTCTAGAAGGAACATGAATGTGCTGTTAATTAAGGCTGGATGCAGAATAAATTTTCTCACTGCATAACTCTATAGATACTGTTATATTTCCTACAGGCTCTGTTGCTGAGTGTCATATATCTAAGCTTCAGCATTTGTCTGGGACCATGGTGGGTGTGGTTAGAAGGTGGAGGGCAAAGTGTATGCATTGGTTTTGTTGTTGTTGTTTTACTTACTGTGTTTTCTTGAATTTTCTTTTTTAAATCTATGTTTGTTTTGATAACTATAGTCTGTAAGTTTTTTTTATGCCAGTAAATTCTACCTATACGTGTCTTAATGATTCAATTATTCTTTACTCTTTTGGTTGTTGTTATTGTTGTTTCAAAAGTCTTTCCAGATTGAATGTGAAAACCTTGTTACAAAGTAGTGTCAGGTTTTTAATTGTTTAACATTTTCTTTTGCTAAAAATACAATTATTTTTCTCTATAGTACATTTTTTAGTAGAGAAATTATCTCCAAGCACCAACATTAAATGAAACTTAGTGATGGCAAATATCACCAAATTAGGAGGAAAAATAGGGCATATCTTGTAGTTTTATAGAATTCAACTATAAGATTGAAAAGTCATCCATAAATTTCAGTATTTTATGATAGCATTATTAGAGCTAACATTTCTAAAACCATATTTCTAAGATGTGCAAGATTTTATGTAACATTTGTTTTAATAATCAAGATCTGAATGTCAATAATGATAACTCTATAACAACAAAAATACTGAAATGTTTCCAGCAGTGAACTACACAAATTAGACAAAATATTCTATCTAAGTATTTCTTTTGTTTTCCTCCTGTTATCAATAAGGTAACTATAGTTGCTGAAGGCTGATATTTCTTAACATTGAAAATGCCTATACATTGACTGTCAGAAAGAAGAGTTAAAGAATGTGGCCCACGGTGACTTTACCTACATGTTAAAGTAAGCAGAGATTGACAGATGTCTGATCGCTGGGACAACGACAGGGTGGGATAGATTGCAACAAAACAGTGAAAGAAACAAAAGACAATTACCTTAAAGGCTGCCACTGTCCTTGGCAAATTAATCAGTAGCTCTGTGTAGTTGACTTTCACGTGAATATTTACGTTAAATCTTCATCATAGTTTAAAAACATTGAGAAATCTAAAAGCTAGCATTTTTGTTTAAAAGATAAAAAATACCTTTATGTTATTTTCTAAATGTATTTTCCTAATGAGTAGTGAAGAGGGATTTTTTCATCTTTTTATTCCATTGCCATAATATTAATATTATAATTTAACTATGTCATCAGTATGAACAAGAATCCTAATCATACAATTTCTCAATATGAAGGTACCTTATTAACTACTTTCTAATGTAACATAAAGCAAGAAAGGCAATTTTACTGATAATTTTATCACTTATGTTACGTTTTCCATGGAAAATAATTTGTTTTCGTTACATGTGAGGCTAACAGAAAATTAACAATGCAAATTATCAGCCTGGGTCTCCTAAATATGAGCATTATTTATTTTTGAATAAATATTTGTAGTTGTATTGTAAGTACATCGGCATTCTTTGGTTTTCCAGGTAACAGTTAACAAAACACATTTAACCACAAATTATTCCTGGAAGCATTATATATCTGTTCGTACGATAAAGCAGGCTGCAGCAAAGAGATACATATTCTAATAAGGTGTTTAGATTATATTCACTTTGCATACATGCCAGTGTTTGCCAAAGTAAATTAAGCTGGAAACCTATCATTTTCTTGTTACTGATAGAGTTCATCTATATTCAGTTGCATTTCCTTTTTAATATACATTTTACTATCAAATGTCTTCAATCTCCTTTCCTCCCTTAGACTAATCTTCCCTTACTCTCTCTCATTATAATGGTTGCAGAGTGTAAAGCATATTTTATGAACCTTTACAAGGGTAGGGAGCAAGATAATTAACTTCTACTTTTTTGCTCCCAAATGTTAAGGCCTATTTTAACATAAGCCAAACACTGAACTTTATTTTCTTTAAATTATCTAATATATCCTAGTCTCCCAGATGTCTGGTTAAAAGCTAAGTATCAAAGGCACCTTATTTTTCAATTCTAAAAATGACTTACAGACTTACAAGCATTAAAAAGAACCATGTGAAGTACTGTTTTTATAATTATAACAATTATTACATAGTTTTCAAATGACTCATCACACATCTCCAGCACCGGTGACCTCTCCAATGAAGACATCATGTGTCTTTTATAGTTAGCATCACCAGGGCAAACTTCAGTATCTGTTACACAGGGAGAGTTGTCCAAAAATTTCCACAAACTAAACGGATGGGTGTGTGGGTGGAAAGATTGATGGATGAATAGAATAATGTACTAACTCCCTATCAAAGAAAATTATGATGGAAACCACATGCCACACATAGAAATGCCTTATATCAGTATATATTGTGAAAGAAAGCTGGTGTCATGATACTTAGCATAAATTTGGCCCACTTTTGTTCAGCATAAGCAGAGCTAATTATACACAGGAAGGCATCTGAAATAATTCTGAAAGACAATCTCAAAGTCTTTAAATTCATTGATGTCATCTCTCAAAAAGCAGCACTTAAGACACGCATGTAATTATGCAAGTCAATCATTTGCATGAGAAGCATAAAAGCGTCCTGGAGAGGTAGGGAAGTAATGAGCTTCAACAATTAACGTTATTTCAGCTATTCAAGCATCTTAGATATTAAAATATAAGTTATCACACTACGCAATGTCACTTGAAAGTTGGAGTGATGGCACCAAGGAAAAGGAATCGTTATTGTCTCTATTCAAAGGTATCAAAAGCAGGAGCAGAAATTAAAGTCAAACAAGGTTTTAAAACATGTTGGCACATCAATGCAGTTTGCTCCCCTCTTTCTACATGCCATGTTGTGTGGTGTTTTTGTTCATGTTCATTGTCTTAATATTTCCTGTTCCTTATCATGTAGCTCTTAGTGCTAATGCTAGAATTCACTGCAAATATGACTTCTCTGGAATTACCAACAGAGCAACCATCAAATTGCACACCTTCCCACGTTACTCAACTTGGATCCAAGAGGAATGCCTTATCCTACTTTTAAGCCAAATAGAGTCCCAATTCATTATTGTTATAATCCCATACTTCATAAATTACAATCATATCCTGCTCCTTCAAAAGGGGAAAATATTTATTCATTTTTCTTCATGCACTTTCTCTGTCTCTCTCAATTGTACACAATTCTATGAAGCTTGACTAAACAGTTCATTATTGAGAAAGACTGTGAAACCCTTAATCTCCAAGATTGTGGTTAGATACACACTGACAAAACAACTTCCCTGTTTCCTTCAGCTGTAAAATTTTGATGTATCTTAACTCATGGGATGCCTAGTAGCCAATTAACAGACATATGCATTTATTAAATAAATATTTCATGAGCTACACAAGAAAAACAATGCCCTTGCTTCCTAAAGTTTACTTTATTGTGACAGAATGAGTGTGAGATATACAGTTATCTCAGTATCCTCCCCCCCCAAAAAAAATACCAAATGCTGATCAATATTTGGAAGAAGAGAAAGGTGAGTACAATATCTTTGAAAAAGGTAATAAGAATAGTGTGGACCAGAAGATATAAAATTTGTCAACCCTATCCAAAAAGGAAAAATTATCTCTACACATGTTCAATTTTCAGGAGGATATCGCACATGGAGAAAAAGAGCTCAGGTCAAAGAAGACAAAAAAGGCTGTTTGATTTTAGAAAAACCCTAGAATCATTGTCAGAATTTGAGTATCATCAGTGACAGTAATGGAGAAAATGTTTGTCTAAATAGGTGGCTAATTGAAGTTCTTACTAAGGTGTCCTAAAGGCATTAGTGAAGAGAATAGTCCTCAGATTGCCAAGGACATAAAAAGTGACTGCACATACAAACAGGAAAGATGAATATTTAAGCTTATAAATGAATAAATTAAGACAACAATCCGCATTTTCAGAAATGGAGAAAGGACATTTCAGTGGAGAAAAGGCAGCACAAAGACCCTAAGTGGGGATACATTCACAGAGTTCTGGGAGCATGAAGACCAGGAACCTACAGAGTGGTACTTAAGAGCAAAATGATATTAAAAGAGGACAAAGGCTTAGATCATGTCCAGATACCAGAGTAAAGAGCTGGGGATTTATTTTAGCATTATGGGAATCCATTGAATAATTTTAATTATAATTATGACATAATCTAGAGTAATATTAAAAAATAGTAAGATACTGCATGGAGAAGGCTCAGAGTGGGGAAGGGGTAGAGTTAGGGAGACAAGTGAGGAGTCTGCTATAGAAGTTCAGATGAAAAATAATTAAGTCTTAAATTAGTGCTTAGATATTGAAAAAGAGAGGCATATTTGGATAAATCTAATTTACTTAGATATTAGGGTGGCTGTGAATAATAGAATCCTGGATAACTCTTAAATATGAAGCTTTCACAACAGAGAAGATAATTGTTGCATTTTCTGAGACAGGGAGGCTGGGGGAGGACAACAATTTAAGCTGGGTATTAGGCATCAAAGGTGAGGTATAACTAGACAGTTGGATATATTAGTTTAAACCCAGTGAAAGTCTGAGTTGTCAAAAAAGTCAGTTCATATAAATGGCATTGATCATTGTGATAATTAAACCAATCACTAAGGGAGAGTGCGGAGACAGAAAAGGGAAGAAGATGGATGCTTCAATGAGTCATCAGGGAGTACAATGTCAGACATTGCATTCTTTCTAGTTTGAAACTATAAAACAATCCACACAAACTTACTGGCTTAAATAAAGCAATACAAGTGTATTAGCTTAAAATTTTGTAAGTTACAAATCCAAAGTACATCAGTAGGGCTTTAGGGGGCTGTAAGAGAGACTCCACTTCCTTGCATTTTTCAACTTCCAAAGTCTGCCCATACCCCTTAGTTCTTGACTGTTCGTCATTCCAACCTTTGGTGATGTCCTTGAAACTCGTCCTCCGACGCTTACGCTACTGTTTGTTTTACTTACGAGGTCCCTTGTGATTACTCTGGGCTCAACCGGATAAGCCAAGATAATCTTTCCATCTCAAGATCCTTAACTTAATCACATATGCAAAGTCATTTTGCCACGTAACATATTCACAGGTTCCAGGAATTAAGAAGTGGACATCTGTGCGAGGTCATTATTTTGCCTACCACAAGCAGGTAGTAGAACCTGGATTCAATTGAAGAGACTGTGTCTTCAGAGCCTATATACCAGAGACTTTCTTGATATCAATTATCCTTGGATATTACTGTGCAGGGAAAATATTATTTAGAAAATAATGTACTAAGATAGAGAATTAAATTTAAAAATATTTTAAAATGAATAAAATATTAAATATCACTTAAACTGGAGTATCCTGCAATTCTTATCAAATTCTTATCCATATGAAAGAATAATTAAATCAGTTTGATGGTCACTAATTAGTGGGAAAGCTAGGACTTAAATCCAGACTGTTTTTATATGCAATCCCTTATACTTCCCTCTCCACAACTTAACTTGATTTTTAGTAGACATGTTGATTAAAGAGTATCTTTTTCAGGACTTCCTGGGTTCGAGTTGTGGATCCTTCACTTATGAGATGCATGACTTCTGTCATCTCTCTCTTGAATGTCTCCATCTGCCATGCAAAACGATAGTAGTGCCTTTCTGTTCGTGTGTTTATCAGACAGTCCAAGTTCCTGAGGGAAAAAGGACCAATGGCAGTGTTATCTAGCAAGGGATTCATTATATAGATTAGATCTACAATGTTGTGGTGCTCCTTGAATTTCCTTACATCAATTGCTATTTTGTTGGAACAATGACATCATTTTTGGCTTACTTATGAGGAGAAATAGCAAGTACCAATTCTAACCTGAGTAATGAAAAGGCTATCTTGACACAGACACCATACCTTTTCTATAGACGTTGTGTCTATCTATAATGGTCTGGTGCCAAGAATACAAAATTGCAAGAGTCTAAAAAAGAAACCCCAGTTTTCTCTGTCATTTTTTGTGTGAGAATTTTTTTTTTTGCCTTAAGCCAGTGATATATATATATTTTTTATTGTCACAATATATGCACAATATATGTTGGCATATTTATAATGCAAAACTGGTGAAATATTAGCAATTTCATATGTTGCAACTTAGTAGTAAATTCAGATAAATGTAACATGCTACTAAGAATTATTTTCAGTGGGTATTTAGCGTAATAAAATGCTATTGTAATCAGTGTACTATTAACTGTGAAATTGGTTGCATTTAGCTTATAATATTTTGGTTCCACAAACATGAATCTTAAAATTATTATTTGCTTATTTGGGTACTTTAAAAAAGAAATGCAAAAAGATGGAAAGAAAAGAAAGCACCTTAAATAAAAATAAAAAGAACTATGAACGATTACTGTACATTATTGTAAAATCAAGCAGAAGTTGCAAATTTATAACTGCTTCTCCAGTGCATTTTTCCCAAAAGATTTTGTTTTATAATATAAATAGAGGAAAACAAATATTCCCAATGACAGTGTAGGGAACTCTATTCTCTATTTTTCTCTGCCATAATATTTCATAACACCTCTCCCCATATTATAAAGATAGAATTATCCTAGAGGAATTTTCTATGTATGAGGAAACAATGATAGAAAATAAAAGGTTGAAAAGTGCCTTTGAAACCATCTGGCAGAGTATCCTTACTATTTGAAGCCTATATTTTCGGTACAGCATTGCTACCAAGTGGCTATCCAGCATATATTTATTTCAGGAACCTGAAGCTTACTGGCTGTGGAAAAAAAATTTTTTTTCTCCTTCTGATCACCTAAATCTTTAGAAAATTCTCCCTTATGGAACATTTGATTTATTTTATTCTGTGCCCATAAGTTCTGTTTCTACTCCTTATGATATATACAACAAGTTAATTATTTTTCATTGTTTCTGGAGGCAGAAGTGAAATAATATGTGTGTCTGTGTCTCTCACAGACTAAAACCACTATATAAGCACGGTTTCACAAAATCTAGCCTTAAATTAAAATGTTCCAAGCAAAACTCAACTGATCTTTTCACTTACCAGCTAATTAGAAGGACAAATTTTTTATAATAATCTTCCACTAACAGAATTATAATTTCAATTGCCTTTTAGAAAATATGAAAACATCTCACAGTTTTAATGAGTTAGGAAGAAAAATGAAAATATAGATCAGTCTACCTTTTCAAATGCTATATCCACTAACCTAAACCAATATAAGAAATGAATAAACGCAAATTTAAAAAGACAGAACTGAAATAGAGAACTGTAATTAGGACAAATTCATGAATTCATTTATGACTTTAGCTAAAATACATCCCTCCTCAAACCAGCTTGAAGCTGCTGGCCCGGTAGGGTGTTTCACTTACTAATGTTTATTGGCATCCTCAATGTCAGTTATTTTTAAAAAGCTCCCTTCCAGGACTTTGAATAAATTATCTATCAAGTGCAGCAGTGCATGACAACACCCAAGACACAATTTGCAGTCTTGCACCAGCTCTCATTATTTGGTGTAAATGAAATCCAAAATCATTAAACTTTTTAAAACACGAAGGCACCTTGTATTAAAAATACAAGCATTTGAAAGTCCTCCTAGGTAATTTCTTTCAGTCCATAATATGCATACTAATTAGGCTGAAAATAAGCTCAATCCCCCAACAATTGTTTACTTTCCCTTTGAAAGACAAAAGTTGTTTCTGTCAAACAAATAGCAGAAAAAGTTCAAGCAGGCTGGTTTCCTTCTGTTCCCCTGGGAAGACTCCTGGAAAATTGGCCAAGAGAAAAGATAGCACAGGCAAGGGTGATAAGAAGAAACATATTCTGAATTTTCAAAGTTACATGTTATATGCCAACAAACTGCTGAATAATTGCTCATGATTCATAATTCTATGTGTCTGAAGGTTTTTTCACTCTTTTTATATTGTAAGCTTTAAAAAAATACTAAGATGATCAAGAAGAACTTTTCCTTGATCTGGTTAGACAGGCCTTATCAATTTCAGGCAAAATGGTAATACTTTCTTGACAATGAATTTCAACAAATCTGCAGTCTCTCCTGCTGTGTTTACTATGAATTTTGATGATGCTGTATATAAGCCTCTAGCTAGCTATTTGATGTTGTCATACTTTTAATCCATAAACATAGATTCTTAGCCCATCAAAAAACAGTCACAAACCAATATGAAGTAAATGTTATCCGCCATAGCTTGTTATTTGTTTACCATTGCAGTAAGTACATATGGTGATACGATGCAACACCTTTATAAAATGAATGTTGAGAAAACACTTTAAACGTTTTCTTTTAAGTTAACCAACATAGATGTGATTTCACTCTGTATTACCAGTATGTTTTAGATATAGACTAACCTGTGGTATATCTGAATCTGTGGAAAGAAAGAAAGAGAGAGAGAGAGAGAGAGAGAGAGAGAGAGAGAGAGAGAGAGAGAGAGAGAGAGAGAGACTAGACTATTGGACTTATCCAGAAAAGTATGAATGCAATTAAACTTTTAATTAATGTGGTTATTCTTCACGATACTTAAGTTCCACGAGTGCAGCTTATTTCTTTTTTATTTACTCAATATGTTCTCCTTATTTAGTATGTTCTTGGCATAGTAGATACTTGTCAAGACTTATTTTAACTTAATGAATGAATAAATGAATGTAACTGGCATACTATGTTATTTGAATTCTTGAGTCTTCTGCATTCAAATGTTTCCTTTGCAAAGGTCTCACATATAATCACCAAATTTCTTTGGTGTTCCAAGTATTACAATGGTGTATTTAATAGAAACATACCAGCACTTTAAGAAATTTAGAACTAATACAGTGTAAAACTGCTAACCAGTTCTAGTGTACTCTTTATAGTAACTGTGATTGTGGAAGGCCGCGTCTTAACATATTCCCAGGCTCTTGGTATTGATGCTCTGTGGACTATCCTCCCGAGTGCTCAACAGACCTAATACTAGTGCTATTATGCTTTGGCAAAAGTAATGGAAGTCAGTTCTGAAACTAGGTTACTAAAATGATCTCTCCTCTCCTTTTTCTTCTCGCCTCTCCTCTCCTCTCCTCTCCTCTCCTCTTTTTCTCTCCTCCCTTCCCCTCTCCTTCCCTTTCCCTCCCCTCCCCTCTTCTCTCTCTCCAACCAAGCACAACTGTAATTTCTCTCTATACATTTTAGCCATAATCTACCCTGTGCTATATCTGAATCTCTGGAATTAAACAAAAAGTCAAGTTTAATGACTTTTAAACTCCCCTCTCTCCTTTCTAAACACCTCTCTCTGTCTCTCCGTCATTGTCTCTCTGTTTCATTCCTCAGACTTGGAGAAACAAACTGCCAGATTGTGAGTAGCCCTATACACAGGGCCCTGTGCATGATCCAGCAGTCCCCAAGAACCTGAAGCTTGACAATGACCCCGTGAGTAACTTCAGAAGCAGATCATTTAGCCTCAGTGCAGTTTTGAGAACACAAAGGCCCTGGATGAAAGCTTGGCTGCCAATGAGACACTCAGAGTCATAGTCACAGGACCTGCCCCAAGATTTCTGACCTACAGAAACCATGTTATAATAAAAGTCTGTTGTTCTCAGTTATTAAGTGTTTGTTACTTACATAGATCATTAATACACTGAACATGCTTAAGCCTAATAATACTTAAGGAATAGAAACAAAGCAAATTAGGTTGAATCATAATGAGAAATGGGACAAATGGTTGGTTAGTAATAAAGTTGGAAGAGCTGGCACAAGCCAGATGTAGTAGAGCTTTGAGACCCAAGGAAGGGGCTCATTTTTTTTGCATTTTAAATGCAATCGGCAGCCCCTCAAGTTTGATCAGGTGAGACTTAAAATCCTCATGCATGGACCTTCCCAGGCCTTGTGAAGACTGTGCCTTTGGTGTGCGTTTGCTTCTGTACCAGGTGTATTGGTGCCTCAGAGTTAGTGGTAACTTGAGTTATTACATAGAAATAACTAATTTTTTTTCTCTTCTACTCTTGCTAGTAAAGAAACTCTGGCTCTCTGTGAAAGAATTGTCAGTCAAAATATTCCATTTGCATTCAGAAAGAATTCCAAGCTTTCTTCTAGAATCTCTTCTATTCAAGTAGGCTCTTGAAAAATTCATGACAATTTTCTAAATTTGTATCCAGATCTGATGACAATCATAATAATAACAGGAAAACAAAATGAGGTATAAGTAATAGAGTGTGTACCTCAAATAAGTGAGAAGTTCTGAACCTTGGACCAGAAAATACCAGTCGATAGTACAGAAGGTGTTTTACTTTTACTTGGTATTTCTTGGACTTATGACATCATCTTCTTACACGAGAAACGTGAGAAAAAATGCAGTAAGCTCAAAGTATCTGGGTGCATTGGTTAATTATTGCTGTGCAGTGACAACAACAAACACAGATAAAACTCTCAGTGGCACAGACATTAACAATTGCACAGTTTGGCTGGAGCAACTCTGTTACAGGCTATGGTTCTATTGGGCTTTGTTTCCGGCCGTGGGTCTGCTCTATTTGTCTTCTTTTGGGCCCAAACTTAAGGGATAAAAACTACGTGGGGTACTGGCTCATAGCAGAGGTTGGAAGTAACAAATGGGTATGTGAAACAAATTCTCCTTAATCAACACTTGGGTTCATGACTTGTCTATTGTCTTTTCTGCCTATTTTCCATTGGCCAAAGCAAGAAACAAGACAAAGCTCCTAGCAGGGGAGGGGATGCTCCTTTTTCCCTAAGGAGAACAAAGCAGGTAATGGAGTGATGGCTTTCTGAACCAATGGCAACTACTAAACGGTGGGTCTCACATTGTTATATAAACATGGCCTTTTTATAAGAACCCTTGGATTGAATTCAATCAACATTTTAAACTATAGCTAAGCTATAATCTGAAGTGTTTGTGGCCCCGCTAGTATAGTCTTCATTTGACCCTAGTTCTTTCAATCTTATTTATACAGCTTTTCACTTTGTCCAGTTGACAGGTATTGCCTTCCAATCAGATCACTGACTATGCCCCACATAGTCTCTATCCTGTATTCTGGATAATGGCAACAGAAAAATTTAATGCATGGATTGTTGACCTAGGTAGAACACCTCTAACAATTCTAAGCCTCACAAAAACAAGCATATGATTTAATAATTAAACTATCTTTTTCTTAGAAACTAAAAGTAGTGTGGTCCAGTTCCTAGCAGAGTAGGGTGCTCAATATATGCTGTGAGGAGATAATAAAAGAGTTTTAGGTTTACTGTAGGACTGAGTCCTCTGATTTAGGATGAACATATTGCCACAATAACCAGCTAAATTTTTTTTTGTCCGGTTTCAGTCTCACTCTTGCTCAGGCTGGTCTGGAACTCCTGAGCTCAAGCAATCCTCTGGTTTTAACCTCCCAGAGTGCTTTGAAATCTGGTTGCCTTGAGTGTGTCTCTCTGTCTTTCCTCCGATTACTGCTTGTACGCAGCCTATTACATGGCAACAGGGACACCATCTTGAAACAAAGCTGCTTTATGATGAATGTATGACTCCTGCATATCAAAGTATTCTGCACTAAATTCTATACATAATATCTGTAGCATAAGTAAACCTTCATTAAAATGATTACTTAACCTTCACAGTGGTCATAAGTTTTTTTTAAATTTATTTATTTTTATTATTAAATCACAGCTGTGTACATTAGTGCAATCAAGGGGTACAATGTGTGGATTTCATATACAATCTGAAATATTCTCATCAAACTGTTCAACGTAGCCTTCATGGCATTTTCTTATGTTACTGTATGTAGGCATTTGTATTTTGCATTTACTAAGTTTCTCCTGTACCCATTCTAAGATGCACCATAGGTGTGGCCCCACCCATTACCCTCCCTTCACCAAACCCCCCCCCCCTTTCCCCTTCCTTGGCCCTTTCCCCATTGTCTTGTGCTATAGTTGGGTTATAGACTTCATGTGAAAGCTATAATTTAGCTTCATAGTAGAGCTGAGTACATTGGATACTTTTTCTTCCATTCCTGAGATACTTTGCTAAGAAGAATATGTTTCAGCTGCATCCATGTAAACATGAAAGAGGTAAAGTCTCCATCTTTCTTTAAGGCTTCATAATATTCCATGATATACATGTACCACAATTTGCTAGTCCATTATTGGGGCAATGGGCACTTGGGCTTCTTCCATGACTTAGCAATTATGAATTGGGCTGCAATAAACATTCTGGTACAGATGTCTTTGTTATATTGTGACTTTTGGCCTTCTGGGTATAAACCTAGTAAAAGAATTATAGGATCAAATGGCAGGTCTATTTTTGGGTCTCTAAGTATTCTCCAAACATTCTTCCAGAAGGGACATATTAGTGGGCATTCCCACCAGCAGTGTAGAAGAATGCCCTTTCCTGCACATCCACTCCAACATGTCTGGTTTTGGGATTTTGTTATGTGGGCTACTCTTAATGGGGTTAGGTGATATCTCAAAGTAGTTTTGATTTGCATTTCTCTAATATTAAGGATGATGAGCTTTTTTTCACGTGTTTGTAGATTTTGTGTCTGTCTTCTTTAGAGAAGTTTCTCTTTAAGTCCCTTGCCCACCCTGAAATGGGGTCATGTGTTCTTTTCTTGCTAATAAATTTGAGTTCTCTGTGGATTCTGGTTATTAGACCTTTATTGGAGGTATAACCTGCAAGTATTTTCTACCATTCTGAGGGCTGTCTGCTTGCTTTACTCACTATGTTCTTGGCTGTGCAGAAGCTTTTTAGTTTGATCAGGTCCCAATAGTGTATTTTTGGGACTGCTTGAATTGCCTGGGGAGTCCTACTCATAAAATATTCACCCAGGCCGATTTCTTCAAGAGTTTTCCCTGCACTTTCTTCAAGTATTTTTATAGTTTCATGTCTTAGGTTTAAATCTTTTATTCAGTGAGAGTCTATCTTAG
>CAUYPK010111917.1:0-12496 GCA_963574355.1 Loris lydekkerianus | reverse complement strand
TTCCCCTTCCCCTTCCGCTTCCCCTTCCGCTTCCCCTTCCCCTTCTTCCTCTTCCTCTTTTTTTGTCAAAGGCCTGAACTTTATTAAATAATACTGATACCCTGCCCAGCCCTCATGGGTGCTTCTGAGGTTATCAGGCCTCAGAGCCAGGGGACCCAAAGAGTTGCAAAAATATGGAATACTTCACAAATTTGTGTGTCATCCTTGCACAGGGGCCATGCTAATCTTCTCTGTATTGTTCCAATTTTAGTATATGTGCTGCTGAATTGAGCACTTGAACATCTCTTTATATACCTGTTGGCCATTTCTATGACTTTTATTAAGATCTTTTGCTAATTTTTAATCCGATTATTTTGTAAGGTGCTGTTGGTTTGTTTGAGTTGCTTTCATATTCTGGATGTTAATACTTTGATGAATACTTTGCAAATATTTCTCTCAGTTTGTCTCTTCACTGTGTTAATTGGTTCCTTTGCTGTGCAGAATCTGCTATTTAGTTTGATATAAAGTCATTGGTCTATTTTGGGTTTTGTTACCTGAAGTTTTGAGGTAACAAAACATTTGAGGTAACAAAACCTTAAAACCTTTGCCCAGACCAATGTCTTGAAGTTTTCAACTATTTTTTTTCTACCTGGTTTATAGTTACATCTTACAGTTAAATCTTTAATCCATTTGGAGTTAATATTTTGTAAATGGTGATAGACTGTGGTCCAGTTTAATTCTTCTATATATGGATATCCATTTTTCCAAGAATCTTTCATTAAAAAAAAAAAAGAAAGAAGCTTTTCAGCAATGAATGTTCTTGGCCCCTTTGTCAGCAATCATTTGGCTATAAATATGCTTAGTTATTTTTGTATTCTCTATTCTGTTCCATTTGGCTCTGCATCTGTTTTCATGCCAGTACCATGCTGTTTTAGTCACCACAAGTTTTAGCATATTTGAAGAAAGATAGGATTATGCCTTCAGGTTTATTTTTCTCTTTCAAGATTATTTTAGCTATTTAGGGTCTTTTGTGGATTATATACACATTTTAGGATTATTTTTGTCCATATGTTAAAAATGTCATTAGTATTTTGTTAGAGATCACATTGAATCTATCTATCTTTCTGCGTAGTCATTTTAATGATACTAACAATTCCAATCCATGAACATGGGATGTTTTTCCATTTGGGGTTGTATCCTTTACAATATCTTTTGTCAATGTTTTATACTTTTACTTATGGAGGACTTTCACCACCTTAGTTAAATTTATTCCTAGGTATTTTATTTATTTTGTAGCTATTATATGTGGGATTGCTTTTTATCATTTTTTATTTTCTTAAGACAGATTCTCAAGCTCTACCCTGGGTAGAGTGCAGTGATGTGATAGCTCACAGCAACCTCCATCTGAGGGCTCTAGTGATCCTCTTGCCTCAGTTATATTTTTTTCTATTTTTAGTAGAGATGTAGGTCTTGAACTTGGAAGTTCAAGCAATGCACCCTCCTCGGCCTCCCAGAATGCTAGGATTACAGGTGTGAGGCACTGCACCTAGCTTTTATAATTTTTTTAGCTAGTTTTTTATTGGTGCATACAAATTGTACTTATTTTTGTGTGTCAATTTTGTATGTATCTCTGAATTGACTGAATTCATTGATAAGTTCTAAAAGATTTTGCTAGAGATGTATACATCTCATATTTCTGCAAACAAGGACAATTTTATTTTTTTTTCTTCCAATTTGGATGTTTTTAATTATTTCTACTTTTCTAATTGATTTGATAATAATTTCTAATTCTTTATTGAGTAAGAATGGTGACAGAGGGCATCCTTGTCTGCTTCAGTTCTTAGCAAAAAACATTTAGTATGGAATTAACAGTGAGTTTGTCATATAAAGCTTTCATTGTGTTGAGATACACTAGAACTCCTATTCTTTCTCTTTTTTTTTTTTTTTTTTTGGCCTGGCTGAGTTTGAACCTGCCATCTCTGGTATATGGGGGTGGCACTCTACTCCTTGAGCCATAGGCACCACCCTAGAACTCCTATTCTTAAGCTTATCTATAGAATGCTTTCCTTAGAGAATAGCAGAAAAATCATGTGACTGAGCTGTTCGTATAAATAGATTGATCTTTTCATATCTTGACAGGTTTTGCATAAACAATGAAGAAAAACTACCTCCTCCTCCCCAAAAAACTCTGAATGCACTACACTGACAACACCTTAGACAAATAGATTCTAAACCAGCTATCCTTGCCTCAAGAATACATTTTGGAAGTTAACAATATTCAGAGCCAGAAAATTATCCTTGGTAAGAAATTTATAATTTTCATTATGTAGTTTCATACAGCCCTAGTTTTTTGTTCTGTCTTTGGAAAAGATAAATGACAACTGATCATGTATTTGAAGACTCATGACGTGCGCTTTAGACTTCTAGTTTCACAATTATCATTTTTTATCATGTATTTCTTTCTTCAAAATTTTGGGTATCATTGGGATATTTTGAGTCAAAAATATTGGTCTCATAATATCTACAAATACCAGTAATAACACATTAAGAAAAAACACTTTTGTTCATCATTGCTAGGTAATTTATTTTTAATTTCAAATCTTTTCATGAGATTAAATAAAATGTGAAAATTACTTGCATTATCTCTGATGCATAATGCAAGGGTACATGTTGGATCTATTAGTATAGAACATAAATATTTTAATAGAATAACTAAGTAAACGAGATGATGCAAGAGTTCCTAATTCTATATGAAATCAGTACAATGTACCCTATAAATGCATTAATGTATACATCATCTATGTGTTTATGATTTAATAACAAATAAAAATAAATAAATAAAAATAAATAAATTCTGAAGCCTGAATAATTTTTGATCTTTAAATTATACATTAGAGATGGAGAGTGCTCTGAAAATGTACAAGGAAAAGGGCACACACAATTTTTTGTTTGTTTGTTTTAGTAAAGGATTGGATCAGGAAAAACAATAGTTAAAAGTTATATGTGTATTCTTTTCCTTTGTCTCTTTAGCAGATGAACATAACTTCCTTTTTTACTCTTTATGTAGCAGTTTCAAATGATTCAGTATAAGAGAAAAGTGAGAATCATGCAAGTGAAAAATAACAACAAGACACCATTTCATTTATTCCCTTCACTAGATTTATTTAATCTAAATCTTCTCCTAAGTTTTATTAGGGCTTTTGGCAGAAATACAAAATTCTTAGGAGAGCCATAGTGTTTCACTAAATCTCCACCATGGTTTTCATAAACAATTTTCATACATGAGTACAGACTATTTACCATCTGTTGTTTTCTGGTTCTCAACTTAAAATGTAATTATTACCTTGGCTTAAGTTTGTATTTTTCAATTCTATCTCCTCCACTTTTTCTGGTGTTTTACACAGAATCCTAGTACCTTAAGAAAATAAACACTTAGAACCTAGTTAAGAGAAACTATCAGAAATATTTTCCATGAGAATAATTATTTTTAAAATAGCTTTACCAGGTATAGATGACATACAGTAAACCACACATATATAAAGTGTAATATTTGATAAATTATGGTATATGTATAATCATCACCATAATCCAGATAAGGAATATAATCATCATTGTCATATGTTATTTATGGCCCATTACAAATTCTCCTTTTGTCACTACACATGTCATTTCATTTCAGGTAAATGCTGGGGTTTTTTGTGTGATTATATAGATCAAGTTGCCTTCTTTAGTTTTATTTAAGTGGAATCACAGAATATACGTTATTTTTTGTTTCTTTTCTTTCATTTAGTATAATCATTTTCTGATTTATATGCATTAATGGATTTATCAATATTTTATTCTATTTTGTTGCTGGATGATATTCTCTTTTATGAACACAAGAAAACTTTTAATATGTTTACCTCTTTATATAAATTAGGTTTCTTTCCAGTTGTTGGCTGTTACAAATAATGTTACAAAGAATATGCATACAGATCTTTGTAAACATATACAGTCAGTCCTCAGCATTCCTGAGGAATTTTTTCCAGAATTCCCACAGATGCCAAAATCCACAGATGCTCAATCCCCTTATGTAAAAATGGAGTCGTATTTGCATGTAACTAATGTGCATCCTCTGTATTACTTACAATACCTAGTACTATGTAAATGTTATGCAAGTAGTTGTCATACTGTAGTGTTTAGAGAATAATGAAAAGAAGAAGTCTTTACACATTCACTACAGATGTAATCACCCAACTTACTTCTATGTTTCATAATTGGTTTGGATGTCATAAATTCTTTACATTGCCATGTGAATTTCAGAAGAATTTTGTCATTTTGGGCAAAAACCGCCTGCCTTGTTTTTGATACAAGTTTTATTGTGTGTATAGATAAATTTGGAGAGAATTGTCATCTTACTGGTATTGAGTCTTCTGACACATACACATAGTCCATTTCTCCGTTTACTTAGGCACTCTTGACTCTCAGTGATCCCTTGTAATTTTTGGTTACTTGTCTTGAACACATTTTTTCAGCTTCATTCCTAAAAATTTTAAGATTTCAATATTCATTTAAGTGATATTTTAAAATTAAATTTATGATTGTTTATTGCTAGTACATAATGAAACTGCTCTTTAGTATTTTAGACAAGAATATGGATGTTGCACTGAGGCTTACTTAATTTCAAATACTTGCCTATTTTCTAGCGTCTCATTTAACAAGTATTTACATTTTAATAAATCCATCAGGTGATTCTCAGGAACATAAACTCATCAGGAACATAAACTCAAGGAAAGCCTTGTGTAACCAAGTCATTAGAAGGGCTTTAAAGTCTCTCTTAAAGTCTCCTTGTGTCAAATATGTCAAAAGTGAACCTAGTCTTCCACCAAAGATTAAGAATTACAGAGATTTGGAATTTTTATTACTCATGCTGGTGGATGCAGTCCAATTTTTCCCCAGAACATCATTGTCTTAGAGAATTGTGTGCATAATATTCAAGTTTTCCTTTTAGAAAGCATGAGGGAATTAACTAAGAAAATGGCACAAGTGAGTGACTTACAAAAATGTTTGGTTTTGTTTGTTGTGTTGGGAAAACTAAAGGTTCAGTTATTATGAGATAAGAAAAAATTAATAATATTCATCTTACAAGTGTCAGATAAAGCAAACAGTGATTTTTTTTTTTTTTTTTTTTTTTTTTTTTGCTTTGGTGAGAATCAAGCTTTTCAATATAAAAATGAGATATACACTTATTCTACCAAAAAGCTGTAATAAGTACTTTAGAGTTCTAAGTCACAGTGTAATAAATATATGAGTATAAACTAATTTTTAAAATATTCATCCTCACTTTGTTTACTAAAGTGGCCTAGAATAATGCCATCCTAATATGCAAATCAGGAAAAGAGGTGATTTCTAAACATTTTTCACTAAAAAGAATCAGATCTGGGGCCTGATTTAGTTTTGGAACATCTAAAATATTTTTTCAATGAAAGATTAATAAAACATAAACAAATGATGGCCCCACTTAGACCAAAATTTGTTATAAAGTGAATATTTCAACCAGAAGAATGAGAATGATGTAAGAATTATATAAAGGCTGTGAAGAACCATCAGTCATTAAAAAGGCACAAAAGAGAGAATTAATAAAATACATAAAAAGCAGAGTAGAAAGTAATAGAATCTTTTTTAACTCATCTATTGTATCGATGGAAAGAATATATAAATTAGTAAATGTTAAATTTAAAGAAGCTTCAAGAATTCCATAATTATAACATGAATTAAAAACAGCTATGCATCATGCTACCTAGACTATTATTAAGTAGAACACACTTGTATTTGCTGATAGTATTAAAATATGGCAAAATAATTTACAATAAATATGCCAGACCCCCACAAATAAAGTGTTTATGAATGTATAATTCATAAAAGAAACAATTGTCTAATGAGGAATTGAAAATATATTCAATCTCATTCAAACTATACAAAATTTTATTATGTATTTATTAAATTAGTCAGTCTTTTAGGTTCAGGATAGTCTAGAGCACCATCTGGTTTATCTTCACTTACCTGAAAATTTAGGTTTTTCATAATGCCTTTTATTCCATGGCAGATCAAATTCTGATTTTTCTCTGTCCAGCACCATAGGACTGTTAAAAAACTTAGCATAAAGGTCACTTCCATCTGCTTTGCTGACTTGTGGACCTTGGGCTCTTAAAATCTGGCTGCCTTTGTGGGTTTTTTTTTTATTTCTTTAGCTAGGTATTTTTAGTATTTTTAACAGATTTTATTTGTGTTTTTTTTGTGGCACATATATTGATATGCTATAAGCTAAACTATTGTAGCCAAAAGAAAAACTAATGGCATATTGTTTTGGAGTGCTGATATCTTATTTATTATTTTTTTCAGTGTTTTATGTTGATGATGAATATGGTAATACAAACTTTCATTTTTATGTTCTATACCTAATTTCAAAATTATCGAAATTCTATTGATCTCAGGGAAGTTGTGCGTTAAGGTCCCATGGCTCACAACTTCTTCTATAGCCAGTTCTCACTCTGGTGGTCATGCATCAACAGTAATGCTACTGGACTTACACTGGTATGCCTGACCTCACACTCAGTGCTTCATCGAGGAAACTCTTTATTCAACATCTATGCACTCTCCCTGTATTGTCATTTTTGGACTATCTTGAGTGAGATGTGAGAAAAATTTGCAAAGAAGTCTTATTGATGTGTTTGTCCTCTGAAGATGAAGACATATTTGTAAAGGATATAAATTTTCTTTTCAAAGCTGGATACTGTGGTTCTGATAATACTATCAATGCAGTTTATTTGATGATAGGATGAACTATGCAGATCTTAGAGTCAGCTTATAAGCTGCTGTTTTTCAATGTCTGGAAGATGGAGAATACCTTTCTTCTCATTACCTGAAAGTCTGATGTTCCTACCATTTCCTTGATTGGTGACTTAATCATTTACTACAAGAAAAGCTGCTGACCCAAATGTTTAGTTTTGTTTAAATTGGTATAGACCTACTACAGTAATATGAATTCTTTTTGCATTTACTCAATGTAGTGTTTATGGAAATCGTTAGAAGATACTGTACTAACATATGGTTCCTATAAAGCCCTGTTTTGTAGGCTTTTGAGCTGCTGTAAACACTATGGTATATCATCTGTAAGAAAAGTTTGTGAGTTTTATTTATTTATTTATTTTTTGTAATTCTGTTATATCTTTATAAACATTGTTCAACTTTTTTAGTCTAGTAACAAAACACTTACCTTCAGTAAGCTTGTTGAGGCTTTATGAGAACCAATAATAAAAAAGCAACTTTCTGATCATAGGTACACAAGGTTCACAAACCTATATCAACTAAAATCCAATATAATGTAATGTCCTTAGGACAAAATCTAATGAATGGATATTAAAGGGAGGGGTGGCAAAAAATATCAAGACCTTTTGGTATATAACACAAGTACTTACATCCTGTGTTCAAATATATTAAGAATAATATTCCAAACTGGATCCTAAGGGAAGTCATCCAGGAAAGATGCTACTCTTTCAATTACTTTAAAAGAAAGACTCTCTGGAGTGTGTATTGTGGTAAAAATTATTTTATCCACTAGTGTTTGAGGACCTTCATCTTCTTAACCTGTATGAGACAGTAAGGTTGGATTCTGTTTGGGTCAAGCTGTGTACATATATTTAAAAAAAGAATTATCTAGAATAAGTAATAATCCCTTATCCATGTTGAATACATCTGAAGAGTCCCAGTGGACACTTGAAACTATGGGGAGTACCAAATTCTGTAAGTACTATGTTAACTCTCCCTTCTTCACAGTTTCACAGATGGAAGATTTTTTCTTACACCATAGATATTATCCACTCCAGTATATGTTTCTCTTTTTTTTTTATTATTATTAAGTCAAGAACTTTCACCTTTTCAATTAAAATTAGTTCTTTATGACTTCTCTTAGCATATATGAATTATCAGCATCACTACTTCTTCTATTTGGGGTCATTACTAAATAAAATAAAAGTTCTATGGACACAAATACTACTGCTATACTGCTGTAGTCAATTTGATAAACAAGACATCTATAAAGTGGCTTGTGAGGTGAGTACTCCCCAAGACCTAATGATTGGTCAGATTTCAATACCTCATTTGCCTGAAAGGGAGTGTGGTGGGCTCAGAGGGGACATGGAGGATTGATACTGATTGGTTGATTTTCGATACCTAATTTTCATTGACACAGCCCATCAATTTCTCAGCCATCCACTTTGAAGGCCCTAAAGGCAAAGGTCTTCCAGTGAACTCCTGCCCTGCTTTCATTTCGAGCTCACCCATGGCCAGACTAGAATAAAGTCCTGACTTGAGAGCATTTCTCCATGGCTGGGGCTTGGTCTTGTGGTCATTCCACCTTTCATGACTAACAAGTGAGTAGTATACAGTGCACAGAAACACTGGACAAAAAGGTAACCCTTGTTCTGGGTGGAATGGAGTTGGATAGCCCAATATTTCATCACACATAATGTATGATAGCAACAAAAGTTATTTCAGTAGTTCCCATGGACAAGCATAATGGTTTAGACTAGAATAGTAATTTAATTACTAGTGAGAAGTAATTGTCTTTGGGGCACATTTAGAAAACAGAATTGATAGGATTTTCTGATGGATTAGGTTTGGGGTATGAGGGGAAGTAAAGAGGAAGAAATCCTACAGGTTTCCGCCTGAATACTTTATAGAATGAAATTGCTATTTCAGAGATGGGCAGGCTACAGGAACAGCAGGTTTGGGGATGGAGGTCAGAAGTTTCAGTTTGGAAATCTAAGTTTGAGATGCTTATATGACTTTAGATGATAGGTTACTACAGTTATTCTTTTTTTAAGAATATAATTAAAATATAGTTTAGAAAAGTTGTCTATGAGGTGATTTTAAATAGAAATATAGATTACAGAAAGGAATATGGAAGATACTAACAATCGACTCCACTGAACATAATTATTTTGGGAGAAAACGTTTTTAGAGATGGTCTTGTTTAAATGAGATATTTCTCCTTCAGTTTCTTTTCTTCTTTCAAGTTCAAATACTAATTAAAGTCAATTAAAAATAACATTCATAAAGAATTTTTATAAAATTTCTTTCGTTATTTAGTCCTTTCAATACGAGCATAGGGAAATTCTCAAAATGATAGTCATGAAATATCAGTACAAGTAGTATCCCAGTGGTGAGCATTGGGTGGTTTATTCATTTATTTATTTACTTTTATGGAATTAATTTTTTAGTTTTTTTTGTATTTTTGCAATTTTTAAACAATAAGAACGTATTTTTGTAGCATATATATGTGAAGGAAAATGTAATATTACTTGTACACACTTTAAGTAGAAATTATATTATCTTCAGGGAGATTGAAGAGACATTGGATAATCACCAAATACACAGCCTCCAAACCCCTCATGTCTTACCTCTTGACACTCTCCAGAAAATAAGTGAGCGCTGAGAATTGTCATATCTTTTAAGAGAGGAATTTTTAAAATCATTTTAATGATTCTAACATTGGTACATAATATATATATATATATCCAAAACAACAGATTTATTTACAACAAAGGATTAGAACCAAGTTAGAACAATGGCAACATATTTGATCGTTTATTAGAGCAGAGACCACTGAGAAGGAGTAAAGAGTGAGTTGACAATACAACTGAGATTTAGTGAAGGCAAAGAGACGGATATTCAAAAAGAGGAGTGAAAAACTTTTTTTTTTTTCTTCTTCTTTTCTTTCCAAATAGATAGAAATCCTGGATAAAACTTAACAGACAAAAACAAAACAAAGTTAAATTCCCAAGTATCAGAGGCAAAAAGAAGGGACAGTGAATGATATTTGGTAAGTAATAGCTTCCAGAATGCCCAGTCTGTATCCAGGCTTTCAAACTAAATGCTCAGGTTGGGATGTCTCTGAAGGGTTGGGTGATGATACATCTGACCATGCAGGTCACCAGCTAAAACTTAGCTTTACCTAAAATTGGCATCCACAAAGAACTACTTTGTTAAGTATGCTGGAATACACACTTTCCACCGGGTCAGCAAAGTGATAAGTAAACTGAAAATCTACCTGAGGACTTATATAGATGAGTAACAGGGCTGATGCTAGCCCATAACAATTCTTTGTACAAGTTACAAACATCATGTTTCTCTCCACACCAGATTAAATTGTTTTATTAAATAAAATACAGGATTGAATTTCTATCATCAATATCCTCTCAGCGGTGCAGTGTGCAAACTGCACGACTTATGTTATATACACAGAAGCCTTAGTTGAAAACTTACAATAAAAATTATTATAGAATAAATGAATATTGTAAAATTGATGTTCAGGGAAAACTTCAAAACAGGTCACCTACTTTTTATTATTTTTTATTTTTTTGAGACAGAGTCTCACTTTGTTGCCCTCAGTAGAGTGCTATGGTGTCATAGCTCACAGCAACCTCAAACTCTTGGTTCAAGCGACACTCTTGCCTCAGCCTCCTAAGTAGCTGGGACTACAGGTGACAATGCCAGGCTATTTTTAGAGGCAGAGTCTCTCTGTGGCTCAGGCTGGTTTCAAATCTGTGAGCTCAGGCAATCCTTGGCCTCCCAGAGTGCTGGGATTACTGGCGTGAGTCACCGTGCCCGACCAGGTCACCTACTTTAATGGAAAAAAATATTCCTGAGAATAAACTCACAGTACAAAATTGCAAAGCTGACAAAGAAAAAGCCAACAGATGCAAGACGGGAAAGTGTATCCATGTCTCCTGAATGCTAGAAAATAGAGTAACCTAAAGAGATTTTATAACAAGCATCTTTTAAATTTTTGGAGCTAATTCAGGATATTAAAATTAGGAGGCAAAACAGATATAATTTAAAAAACCCAGTAATGCCCCATCTATAAACAAGTAAAATAGCCATAGGTGGTAGGGAAGGGGAAGATACGTTATGTCTAATTAACATTGCTGAAAATAAGATTAGTAAACTGGAAGGTAAATCTAAAAAGATGGCTCACAAGGAAGACAGAGGCAGAATATATCAAAAGAAGCCCAGAGACAGAGAAAATAAAAGAATTTCCAACAGCTATCTATTCTTAGATAGATGATGTTTTTAGAAAAAGAAAACAAAAAATAAATGAAGCAACACAGTTTTCACAAATGGAAACTAAAAATGAGACCAAAAGAAAATAGGAGGTCTCACTTGGACGATTGTACCTAGAGTCACTGAATCACTAAGTGTTGAAACCACAGAACATTAGAGCCAAAAAGAAAAGGATAAGATTCAAATTTGACTTTATGACATAAGTCAGTGACGATTAGACTTTTAGCAGACTTTTGTCTGTAATACTTAGAGGCCATCTGAAAAATAAATTAATGTCTTCCAACTGTGAAATTAAAATATTTTCAAGGTGTACCTCCATACACAACTAAGCTATTATTTAATAATGAAGGTAAAATAAGGATATGTGTGTGCCAGTATGCACGATTTCCTTATCCCTGGAAACATGTATTGTGTATTTACTTGAAACTGTCAAGAATGTCACTGTGTTTCCTGCAGTGCTTTCCCATTTTAGATCGGTTACCCTTTTCCTTTTAGCCTGTGGTGTTTTCCTCATCCTCAATTCATACATAAGCATTGTCTCAAGGCTCTTTTTTTCTAGTTATATTTTATTGTTGAGAATGAGCCAGCTGTTTACTGAGGTATTGTTACAGCACTGTGTGGAGAAGAGAAGAGGAGAATACTGGTTTCACTCTTCCTTTCAATTTTTATTCTCATACACTCCCTGGCAAGAAGCATTGTAGACACACCCTTAAACCCTTTTAACTTTATGATCTCCATGCAGTACTTCTCCTGTTCTTCCTTTTATATTCTTCAACATCTTCATTTGCAGACCTTAATGTAATAATTAAAGAGGGCTGGGGTGCCTGCCTCCCCTCTACTAGCTACATTTCACTTGCTGCTCTGCAGGGTGGGGGGTAGGAAGCGGAGGGAATGGGCCTGGGGCTATTCCTAATCAGTGAGTGTCTAGCCAGTGCTTCTAGATCTTATCACTCAAATTAAAGGTCATGATAGGGACATTTCAGTGCTTTTATGTGAGTCTATACTGTTTCTGGTTTGAGGACCTCTAATTTTTTTCTAGTTTCCCTGTTGAGTAGATATTCATCCTGATCAATAGTTTAGATTTTGAAAAATTATTTTCTTTCTCTTTGACAATTTTAATTTTATTATTTTTTCTATTGTATTTAATAAATCTCAGAGTGTGGGAGTAGATTTAAAATATCATTTTTATTTAAAAATGCATTCTTGATATTCTGAGGCTTTTTTCTTTCTTTTTTTTTTTAATTAATCATAGCTGTGTACATTAATGTGATTGTGGGGCACCATACACTGGTTTTATATACCATTTGACATATTTTCATCACACTGGTTAACATAGCCTTCCTGGCATTTTCTTAGTTATTATGTTAAGACATTTATACTCTGTATTTAGGAAGTTTCACATGTACCCTTGTAA
>CAUYPK010111915.1:0-29778 GCA_963574355.1 Loris lydekkerianus | reverse complement strand
GTAGGGCTGAGTACATTGGATACTTTTTCTTCCATTCCTGGGATACTTTGCTAAGGAGAATATGTTCCAGCTCCATCCATGTAAACATGAAAGAGGCAAAATCTCCATCTTTCTTTAAGGCTGCATAGTATTCCATGGTATAAATGTACCACAGTTTGCTAGTCCATTAGTGGGTCGATGGGCGTTTGGGCTTCTTCCATGACTTAGCAATTTGCCCTTGATTCTTATTGGCTCATAGACACCTCACTTTTTCACCTTCAACCACAGCAAAAGTATAGTCACATATACTTTTCACATAAATGAAAGCCCTTCTGAAGAGGCCACTCTCAATTACACTAAGCTGTACCAAGTCTCCTCTCCAACTCAGCTGACACAGTTTAAATGCACACTTGCAATGGCCATTGGTTTTTGGCTGCCCAGTCTTTTCTTCCTCTTCCCCTTATTTAGTCCTCCCACTCGGAATTCAAAAGTAGTCTGGTTGAGATGATAAATCTGAACTCTTAAGCCCTGTGAGTGCAAGAAAGATCATTTTTAATGTAGAGATAACACCGGCCTGCCATCAATGTCATGGAGTTGGAGAATATGAAAAACGGTCATTTGACTCCTAGCATGAATTATAGATTACCACGCCAGCCAGATTTCACAAGCTTTCAGGCCTTGGGCCTAAGGTTAATCCAGACAAAAAATGTCACTACTTAACACTTACCGGTATTAACTTCCTTTTCATAATTTACTGAAATTAGAAAAAGGTACTCTATGACAAAATGTATACAATTTAGTTAATTGTACAAAACATTAATTTAGCAAGATGGTATTGGTTTCAGTCACGGAAGTGAACATTCAACATACTTTTCACTGCAACTTCCATGAAAAGCTCAGATAAATAACTCTGGCTGAAAAGTTACAACAAAAACAACAACAGTGTACAACAGAAAAGGTGTATCTTCTACAATAGTACGGCAGACACAATCACTAAGAGGCTCTCCAGGCTGCCACAGCTTTACTGGAATGTTTCTTAAGCGTCCATCTTCTACATGAGACATCAGATTTCTAAGACCAACACTTGAAGCAGTAGATGTAACACAAAATAGGGAGTTCTTTATTATTTATATAAAACTTGTACATTTAAAAAAATTGAGATTCAACAACTGTGCTGACCCCTGAGGAAGCTAAGAGCTTTTATGGGTCCATCAAAGAGCCCTCTGTGATATTTCAGTCACCAACCTCCTGGCCACAGGAACAAGGCCCACAGCCCCACGGCCATTCACGTGGCTCCTTCACTGGCTCTGTAAGCTGACTTTCCCTTTCATTAGGCTCGCCAAGCAAGCCAGGCTTTCCTGGACAGCATTAAAGAACAGTATCTTCTCTGGCCCAAGCTAGAGGTTTATCAGTATACAAGTTGATTTTTCTTTATTTCCTGCACATTTTCAATAATCTAGCATAAGAAGCTTTATTACAACATATACAGATTTGATACAGTTGTTTACCAAAAAAAAAAAAAAAACTAGGTTTTTTTTCAGCTAAATAAATTAAAACATCTTTAAAAAATTAAAGTCGGCTAAGAGAAATGGTATTTTTCTGTCAAAACTGTGTCTCAACACTGAGTTCTGAGAGAGGTCATAGACTTGCTTGTATTTGAGAGTCACCCTCACCTAGGCAATAGACGTGAGCCCAAAACTCTGTGTTTCTTCAAATCTAAATAAAACATGCTGAAAGATGTGGTACAGCCAGTCAAGTCAAACATTTAGATTTAGGCAAGGGTTTTTCTTTTTTTTCTTTTGAGATGGGCTAGAGTATAGGGGCGCATTCATAGCTCACAGCAACCTCAAAGTCCTGGGCTCAAGTGATCCTCCTGCCTCAGCTTCCCAAGCAGCTGGGACTACAGGTGTACACCACAATGCCTAATTTTTCTGTTTTTGCTCAGGCTCAGACTGGCTTGAGCTCCTGGCCTCAAGTGATCCTCCCACCTCAACCTCCCCAACTGCTAGGATTACAGGTGTGACCCACCGCACCTGGCCATGATTTCCTTTCTTGATGAAGAACTATTAAACACTGCTTAGTACATTATTCTGTAGTTTGGAAATCATTCTTCCCTTGAAGAAAGCAGGTCCTCTTCTGAAGAATGTGGGTTACCCCCCAAATCAAAACAGACCAGCACCAAATGAAGTATTAATTTACAAAAAATAGGCCTAGCTCTTATTTCTTGAAGTTCTACAACCCAGACTTAATAAATTAACTATAAAATCAGGAATTTTATCAGCTACAGTATAATTTAAAAATCGATTTCAACTGGCAGGGGTAGGGGAGAAGAACAATCTTACATTGATCACCATGAACTTCATGAATATCTCAAAAGAAAACATTTTTTCCAGCTTGTATTTGCTTTCAGAAGCACTCTGTAGATTACCATTGATGTTGAAATCTTTCCAAAGAGTACTGCGTATAAAGTACTAAACTGTTTTCAGATCTGAGGAATCTGCATGGAAAACCTCAAACCTCTCTGAAAGAGCCAAAAACCAAGCAGTCGTCACACTGATCATGTCTATTCATCCTCAACAGGACACTGCATTGAGCTTTTTAATTCAATAATTTTATGTTAGTCCTTTAGAATCCAATGCCCACGTTTCAGTTCAGAATTGTCAGGCTGCTCAAACTGTCTTCTTGGTGCAAGTTCCTGGGAGGTCTGGTAGATTTATCTTTGACCTATGGCAGAAAAAGACAAAGTAGCAATACACAAAATAATCAGGAAAGCAGAATTCTAATCTAGGATTACTTTATCTGACTAATAACTTTTTTTTTGCAGTTTTTGGCCGGGGCTGGGTTTGAACCCACCACCTCCAGTATATGGGGACAGCGCCCTACTCCTTTGAGCCACAGGCACTGCCCTGACTAATAACTTTTTATATTGTATATGTTTTTAAGTCTAAGGAAAATACATTTAAATATCTCTTTAAGTCTTACCTGTTGTGAATCATGTGACTTTTGACTAGATGTCCTGCTGCCAACGCTGCCATCAGTGACAATTCTCCAGCCAACACTGTACCACACACAATTCGGGCAAGTTGCCGGGCATTTTCCCCAGGATTGTCTTTGCATGCTCCTTGAACACCTAGCATCTATAGCAAGAGAGAAACACGGTAATATTCACCCCTAAAGACACATGCAATAATAACTTATTACTAAATCACCTAAAATCAGGACAACTACAATGGCATGAGACTAGGATTCAATTCCACTGGAAGTACTAACTTTCTAAGATTTGACAGCCAAGACTGACAAGGCGTACACCACAGTTGACATCACAACCACAACCTGACTGCCTGGCAGTGTCTTCACTCAGAGCATATGAACATTCATTTGCTTTCTTAATCTCCTTTCTTAATTTATGAAGCATAATGCCTGAACATGCTTATCTGGACACACTGGATTAGTCTGGTAGAAACAAAAGAGCAAAAAGACCCAGCTAAAATACAGAAGTGAGTGATGTATGGTGTCAGGTAGAAGGAAAAGAAAATCCCATGGGGTCAGAACTCGGTTCAAGGTCACTGGAGTCCATGCCGCATGTGTCATACCTGCAAACAGGCTTGCTGAGGTAGTAGATTGGTCCCACCACCCACAGTTCCTATTTCTATAGAGGGCATGGTACAACTGATATATAAATCTTCATTTGTGGGACCAGTTGCTTCCATCAGAGTAATGCAGTTTGAACTACCAACATTCTGTGCTGCATCCTAAAAAAAAAAAAAAAAAGAAAAGAAAAAATATACACTATACTTCCTTCACTGAGAACCACGTAACAGAAGAGAAGTGGAAGCTGGAGCACCCACCTGTCCACAGGCAATGTAGATAGCAGTGACAATGTTGGCCGCATGGGCATTGTAGCCTCCGATGCTCCCGGCCATGGCAGAGCCCACCAGATTTTTATTAACGTTTACCTCAATCATAGCTTCTGTAGTAGTCTTTAATATCTGGAAAACAGAGTTGTGTATGTTTTACCTCTTTGCCTACAAGGTTCAGGAGAATGCTACCCAGATCTATCATTCTGTAACTCCAGAAAACAAGAGTTCAGATGTAGCCCTGTCCTTAATAAAAAGAGTATCAGTAAAGTTTATACCTGTGAATGCCACACACAGACAGATGGGCAAGGTGAAAACATGACCCCCGTATTTAATGGAAAACATAACCCCCATATTTGACTTAATTTAAATGTTAATATGGCTTTCCTCAATTTTTTTCATTCAATTAGAATTACAAAATGAAAAGACAAAATATTTATCAGATCACTCACTTCTCTGACAACCTTGGCTGGAATGACAGCTTCACAAACAACAGACTTTCCTCTTCCTTCAATCCAATTTATAGCAGCGGGTTTCTTGTCAGTACAATAGTTACCACTAACTGCTAGAATCTGCATTTCGGGGAAATACTCATGAAGTTTTGAAAGGGCTTTCTCTGTACCCTATTAAAACAACAACAAAAACAACCACACACATCAAAATGCACCAAGTATTCATCCTTATAAATCAGTGGGGTTTATTTGTATCTACAATATATTTCCAAATATGACTATACCTCAAAGAAACTGAGCAAAAAAAAGCAGGTTTTATTAAGCATCACAATGACTGATTTCTTAGGTGATACATTTCTAATGTACTTCTTTCTAGGCATGAAAACCAAGTTCTTTGTAGTCATCCTTGAACAGGAGTAGATAAAACTATAAGAATGAGGATTAAAAAAGAGAATGTTAAAAATAGTAAGTCTTTTTAAATTTGGGCCCAGCAGAGTGATTTCCACAAAGAAGGGTGCTGAGCAGAAGGGCCGTTCTGCCATCACCAAGGTGATGACCCAAGGATACACCATCAACACTCAGAAGCGCATCTCTAGAGTGGGCTCCAAGAAGCATGCCCCTCGGGTACTCAAGTAGATGGGAAACTTGCCAGGAAGGAGATGAAAACTCCAAATGTGCACACTGATGTCAACCAGGCTCAAACAAAGCCGTCTGGGCCAAAAGGAAAAAGGAATGTCCCATACTGTATCCACGTACAGTTGTCCAGAAAATGTAAGGATGAAGTTTCACTAAAGAGGCTCTATACCATGGTTCTCAAGCTTCCTAACGGAACCAACAGGCTGAGAACCGCTGCACTATACTTTTGTTATCTATGTACCAGTTACCACTTTCAAAACTCTATAGTCAAGATGAATAAGAACTAACTGTTGATTGTCAGATACATTAAATAAAGTTTTATGAAACAACCAAAAAAAAATATAAGAAATAGTCATATTCATATGTCACTGGGGAGTGAATAACTCAACCCACAATCAACATATAACAAACTCTCTCTTCTAGTTATCAAACTATTATCTAAAGGCCCAAGTTACAAAGTCCATACAGAGAAATAGGTCATTAAAAGTCAATCTTGTTAATGGAAAGTCGTTTTTATATGTTTTGAAGTATAAAATAAGCCCTTCCAATGACGTCCAATTAAATGCAATTAATTAACAACTGATACCTCAAAAACCCAAAACATATTTACTGTTGATTAAAATTATTTTTTAATTGTGGTAAAATACCTGTAACAAAATTTACCATTTTAACCACTTTTATGTGTTCAGTGATAAGTACATTCACACTGCTATGCAACAAATCTCTAGAACTCTTTTCATCTAATATTATAAAACTAAAACTCTGTACTTGTTAGATAACAACTCCCCTTAAGCCCTAATAATTACCATTTTCCTTTTCATCTTTATGAATTTGACTACTCTCAGTATCTCACGCAAGTATAATATTTGTAATTTTTTGACTGATCTATTTCACTTAGCATAATGTTCTCAAGGTTCAGCCATGCTGTATCATGTGTTAAAAACTCCTTCCTTTTTTAAAGCTGAATAATATTCCATTATATGTGTATACATTTTATGTGTTGTTCACTAAGCCATCGATGAACACTTAGATTACATCCACTCTTGGCTATTATGAAAAACACTGCTGTGAACATGGGTGTACAAATATCTCTTTGAGGCTCAGTACCCGTAAATCAGTGTGTAGGGCTCTGGCCACATACACTGAAGCTAGTGTGTTCCAGCCCAGCGAGGGCCTGCTGTAGTCCCAGCTACTTGGGAGGCTGAGGCAAAAGAATCACTTAAGCCCAAGAGTTTGAGGTTGCTCTGAGCTGTGATGCCATGGCACTCTACCCAGGGCGACACAGTGAGACTCTGTCTCAAAGAGGTATATATGGGGGGTTTCAATTTTAGGGAGCTTAAACCCAGAATAAAATGGCTCGATCATATGGTAACTATTTTTTAAGTTGTTGAGGAACTACCATACTGTTTACTGGCAATTTTTAATACTTATATAGCAGCTTATTGAGTTACAAATGGGTTTATTAAGCTGTAACCTCATCATAAGTCAAAACTACATTTATTTATTTTGTTTGCATCAGGGTCTCACTATATTGCTCAGGCCAGCCGAGAACACCTGGGCTCAAGCAATCCTCCTACCTCAGTCTACAAGTAGCTGGGACTATAATACACACCACCACACCTGACAAAACTGCCTTTAACACCCTAGAAAACCCATCATAAAATAAAAAAATCACAAGTCAGGGTCTCTCTGTGCATTTACCCATTATCCTCTTTCTTTCTAAACTGTCCTTATAAAGACAATATAAACCACAAATAAACTTTCAAGTCTCACTAGTTGACCTTAACAATTGCAGAAGTCCTCAAACTTTTTAAATGGGGCCAGTTCACTGTCCCTCAGACCATTAGAGGACCGGACTATAGTTTAAAAAAAAACAAACTGTGAACAAATTCCTATGCACACTGCACATATCTTATTTTGAAGTAAAAAAACAAAACAGGAACAAATACAATCACACCGCCTCATGTGGCCTGTGGGCCATAGTTTGAGGACCCCTGGTTTATGGTATACAGTAGAATAAAATATAAATCATTCACAAACCTCTTAGAAAATAATTTAGATTATACATATGAATTATATTTGGCTTCTTAAACACAAATCTTAAAGAGGTCAGCTTCAAAGTTTACTGGACACAGTTCTGAAGTGTTAACTCCAAGATTCTTCCTAGCCCTTCTGAGGAAACTCAGAATATGTATAATGCCAAATCTAAATTAAATACAGTAGAACCTCTATAAGTTAACCACCCAAGGGATTGTGATAAACGGGTCAACATACAGAAGTGGTCAACAAAAGGGACTAGGCCTACTATACTGATAGGTATATGTGGTGCATGTCCAATCCATGAAAATTAGGTCAATCTATCTAGGGAGGTTGTTAACTATGAAGGCTCTACTGTATATCAAGTGTAAGCAGTATCAATGAACAAAAGCCTAATTTATATAACATGAGTTACATCAATCAATATTTACCTTTCAATAAAATTATTTTTAATCAATTAATTCTTGAGTGCATAACATATGTACAGGGTACAGTACAGCTAAAAATAGGTAGTTTAAACAGTAATTTTGCTCCCCACTCTGCCACCCTGCACTCGCTCGGGACAACTATCCCTACAAGTTTAATATATACTTTCAGATATAGGCTATCCCCATCCACTCACCTTTGAAATCATGTTCATCCCCATTGCATCTCCTGACCTGGACTGGAAACGGATATAAAGGTTTCGCCCAGCTATACTCATATGAAGTTTCTGTAGACGTGCAAATCTGGAAAGAAAAGATGCAAAGATTTTATTTCATTCTTTATAAGACTGGTCTTAAAATGTAATTTTATGCATAAGAGAAACCTCACAGAGATTACTCATTTCTTCTTTTACTAAAAATGTATTGGGGACACTATTTCAATGATTTCATTCTTAGATGCTACAAGAAAGCGCTGTAGACAATTACTTCCTAATAAACTTTAAAAGTTCATATCAAAGCATAACAGCTTACTCTATTGGTGTTATGATTTTTAATGATTATGCTGTTTTGGAAATTTGCCTTTCTCCTAAGTAAATCTTCTATGCTGATACTTCTATCCTGATTAGAAAATCTTTTTTTCAAACATAACTTTCCCCTAGGGCAAAGTAATACTCAAATCAAATTTATTAGCTCACACCTTTTTTAAAAATATACCCCTATCAAGGTATTCATTTGAATTAACATTCTTTTTTTCCCTCTTACTCATTGTGAATGAATAGAGTTAAAGTTGATATTCTGTTTTCTTAAGCAGTCAGTATGTTAACAATTATGTTTAAAAATCACAGAAAACAGTAATGGTTCTGAAATCGACGTAAACACACATACAAAACCACTCACCTGCTGGTGCTGTCAAATGCCTCCTTTATCACTGTGAACCCTTCTGGTGTTTCAAGCCAGGCTTTCACTTCTGCAGAGTCACAAGCACGCGGAAGACGTACCACAGGGCCACGAGTCATCCCATCCGCAAGGACTCGGCTGCTGGCACCTCCTCCAAGCTACAGAGTATGTTACAGTAATATATTAACCCAGAAAAACTGGGTATCACAAAGGTATCAGGGGATTATCCCCAAATCCCTTCTTATTGCCTTGTCTAGGGAGTATTTTGAAATAGGCGAATATGTAAGTGCTAACTTACGCCTATGGCTCTGCAGCCTCTGTTAGTGCTGGCCACAAGACAACCTTCTGTTGTCGCCATCGGCACCTGAAATTCTTTACCATCCAAGCACAGAGGTCCTGCCACTCCAACAGGGATGGGCATATAGCCAATAACATTCTCACAGCAAGCTCCCATCACCTAAAGCATAAAGACAGGCACCAAGTGAAAATCTATGTTGTAAACACACAGCAACTCACCTGAGCTCTTGTCATTAATCACTATCTTTAAACTTAATCCTTAGCTGGGCACCCATAGCACAGTGGTTACAGCACCAGCCATATATACCAAGGCTGGTGGGTTCAAACCCAGCTGGGGCCAGCTAAACGACAATGCCAACTGCAACAGAAAATGGCTGGGCACTGTGGTGGGCGCCTGTAGTCCCAGCTTCTTGGGAGGCCGAGGCAAGAGAATCACTTAAGCCCAGGAGTTGGAGGTTGCTGTGAGCTGTTGTGCTACGGCACTCAACCAAGGGCAACATAAGTGAGACTCTGTCTCAAAAAAAAAAAAAAAAAAAAAACTTAATCCTTTAGTATATATCCTTGTCAACAAAATTTTAAATCTACTATTTAAAAGTATTTAAAATACTGAAAGCTTTGAGTAATGACTATAAATACAAGGAAAATATTTGCATTTTAATACCTATATCATAAGCACAATATAAAATTACAGTTAAGATGATTTAAAAGAGACATTTTATAAAAGTATGTACATACAAAAAATTAGCCAGGAAAAAAACAAAAAAGACCAAAAAACTATAAAACTAAGCTCTCCAATCAAGAAAATAACATACCAGGGAGTAATTATAGTCCCTATAAGGTAGGTACTGAAGAGAAGAAGGTTCTGAAAGCTTTCTGGAAAGTAACTGTCGGCGAATTGATACACCTCGTTCATGGGTTTCCATCAGGGTTTCCAATTTGTAAGCTGGGATGTGCTTAGCATTGACTAACTGGATGATCTCAGCATCACTAAGAAATTTTGCACCTTTCTAAAGAAATGGGAAAAAAATGAAACAAGGGTCAAAGAGATGGCAGAAGACTTGAAGAACTGTACTTCATATTATTTATAAGAAATAAACCATTTAATACAAATACTAAATTAAAATGCAAATATTTTTATTAAATTACTATAGTTTTAAAATACAAATATCCTCCTGCAAAATAAAAAATACCGAGTAAAAATAATACAAATACCATATTACTGTAGAGTTTATAATACAAAGACAGACATATTAATACACAGTACAAAGAAAAATAAATGTGATTCTGCAAGGTTCAAGTGTTTGTTAAATGTAACAGCTATTGTTTGAATGCTAGTAAATTTTTACAAATGTTTAAATTTTTCAAAACAGCTATATGTTCACATGGTTAAGAAATTAAAGGATATAGGGCGGCGCCTGTGGCTCAAAGGAGTAGGGCGCCGGCCCCATATGCCAGAGGTGGCGGGTTCAAACCCAGCCCTGGCCAAAAAAAAAGAAATTAAAGGATATAAAAAGATACATAAGTTTTCCTCCTAACCCTATCTACCATCTGCCAAGTTCTTTGCTATCTATACTCAAATAGATAAACAAGTAATCACTGTTTTCCTTTATTGTGTTTTCTTCCAGAGATTTTTTCATGCATGACTATACATATATAAGTATGGATCCATGAAAGTGATGGGGCCAAAAGGTATGTATATTTCTAATTTTACAAACTTATAAATGTTAATTTTAATGAATATTACCAAATTGCGTTCTCACCACAATGCAAGAAAATGTTTTTCCCTACAAACTTGAAGGAGTATATTATTAAACTTTTGGATTATTGTCAATCTAATGAAAAAAAATTTTCAAGTATAATTTTAATTTGCCTTTCTAAGAATAACATGGATCATCTTTTCACATTTTGAAAAGCCCACACGTGGGCAGCGCCCATCGGTCAGTAGGTAGGGCACGGGCCACATATACTCTGTTTGGTGGGTTTGAACCCAGCCCGGGCCTGCTAAACAATGACAACTTCAACAAAAAAATAGCCAGGCATTGTAATGGGCACCTGTAGTCTCAGCTACTTGGGAGGCTGAGGCAAGAGAATCACTTAAGTTTGAGGTTGCTGTGAGCTGTGCTGCAATGGCACTACCGAGGGTGACATAGTGAGATTCTGTCTCAAAAAAAAAAAAGAAACGCCCATAGGTGCTTTTATCCCTCAAAATAGACTTATTACATTGTTAAGTCTCATCAGTTTATAGGAGCTTTTTATCTATTAGGGAAATTAACCTTTTAGTCTTAGATGTAAGTTGCCAATATTTTCTACTTGTTTATTAGTTGTTTGACTCTGCCTGTGATGACAAAACACTTATACAGTCATCCCCTTACAAAAAACTGGCACCTTGATGGGTTAATAATCACAAGTAATTCCATTTTGTGACTACTACCTATGGGTTTAATTACTCAAGGATCTTCTGTGCAAACACTAATTTTAGCTTCATTTTTCCAAGAAATATTAAGATAAGCATTTGCTGGATAGGTGTATTGCCAATGCAAATTCATCCACTCTTTTAAAAGTCACTGAGAACATAAGAAATCCAAAGCCCTCTCAAGACATGGACTCAACCTTCTACATCATGTAATCATGCGATACAAGCAATGGGGTGTAACAGCCATTGAAAAAAATGCAGTCTATACTACTCAAATGTAGAGGGAACTTCAGAAGAAAAATGTTACTTGTGTTTAGAAGTACTAAAGTAGGTTTCATAGAGACACCGGCATTTGCCCATCTGGCTGGGCACAGTGGCTCACACCTGTAATCTTAGCACTCTGGGAGGCCAAAGGATCACTTGAGGCTAAGAACTTGAGACCAGTTTGAGTAAAAGCAAAACCCCATTTCTACAAAAAATAAAAAAATTAGCTGGGTATTGTGGTACACACCTAAGGTCCCAGCTACTCGGAGGCTAAGATAAGGTGATCACTTGAACCAAGAATTTGAAGTTACAGAAGTTCTGATGATGCCACTGCACTCTAGACTGAACAACAAAGGAAGGTTTATCTCCAAAAAAAAAAAAAAGATATGAACACCTGAAGAGAGGAAGGGACGTCAGGGGAACAACAGGAACCCAGACTTGGGAACTATGTTCAAACAACAGTGACTGACTAGGTTCAGCTCAAAAATGTACAATTACCACCCTGGGCAACATACTAAGACTCTGTCGCTAAAAAATTAAAAAATTAGCCAGGCACGATGGTGTGCCTGGTAGTCCCACCCAGCTTACTCAGGAGGCTGAAGCAGGAGGATCATTGGAACCCAGGAATTTAAGGTTACAGCAAGCTATGACTGCACCACTGCAGCCTGGGAGACAGACAGAGACCCTGTCTCACAAAAAGTAATAATTAAAAACTTGGAAAATAAACTAATTAAATAAAAGTGTATGATGAAAGAATACAGATGAAACATATTCAAGCATACAGCATTTTGCTGAACCAAAATAATTTTCATATTCAATGCAAAAAAAATTCTATTGATAACCTATCAACAGACTACTTTTATCTTAAAAGTTCAAAGTTACAAACTTCAGATAGTTTATAAACTCCTCAGCTCAAGCAATACTCCTGCCTCAGCCTCCCTAGTAGTTGGGACTACAGGCACCTGCCACAACTCCCAGATAATTTTTCTATTTTTTGTAGAGCCAGGGTCTCACTCTTTCTCTGGCTGGTCTTGAACTCCTGACCTCAAGTGATCCTCCTGCCTCACTACCTATAGTGCTAGGATTATAGCTGTGAGCCACGACTCCTGGTCCCTTTCTTCTATCTTTGAATCTCATCTGTGTCAAACCCCTTCTAGCCCCCAGTACACGAGAGAATACAGTAGTTGCTTATCTCTACAATAATGAGTAATAAACTAGAAAGTGTTTTGACTCTAGAATCAGAAAATCTTGGGCGGCCCTGTGGCTCAAAGGAGTAAGGCACCAGCCCCATATGCCGGAGGTGGTGGGTTCAAACCCAGCCGCGGCCAAAAACTGCAAAAAAAAAAAAAAGAAAGAAAATCTTGGACCCTGCTCTCAGCCTTTCCCATGTATACTTCTTAGAGCCTCAGCTTTCTCATCTGAAAAATGAAGAAGATAATTCTACCTCCCTCTCAAGATTATAGAAAATAAAGAAGATAGTATCTATACACCATGACTCTTCAGATACTAGTTTTTCCTTTTTTTTTTTTTTTAGAGACAGAGTCTCACTTTATCACCCTTGGTAGAGTGCTGTAGCATCACAACTCATAGCAACCTCCAACTCCTGGGCTTAGGCAATTCTCTTACCTCAGCCTCCCAAGTAGCTGGGACCAGGGCGCCCGTCACAACACCTGGCTATTTTTTGTTACAGTTTGGCCGGGGCTGGGCTCGAATCTGCCACCCTTGGTATATGGGGCCGGTGCCCCACCCACTGAGCCACAGGCACCACCCAGTTTTTCCTTCCTTTAAACAGCTCCTTTTTAAAGAAAAATTCAAGTTTGAGTTTATATTATTGTCCTTACCTCTGGATTCCCAAGTATCTGTATACATTCATCATTAGGTCGAGGCTCCTTGGGAAGTTCAGTTTCAGGTTCCTGTATTGCCAGCTCTGAAGAAGCATCTGGTAAGGCAGCATTACCAATTACAAATATAGCTCTATTTGAGTTGTCATTTTCAGCCACTAACGGTTTTATAACCTCAGCTGTTCAAGAGACCAAAAGAAATCTCACAACACCGCACATCATTTTTAAAACAGACTCAACTTTTTAACAAATCAGCAACGGAAGAATTACAAATGAAAAGAATAAAAAAATACCTTTTTTTCCTTGGTTTGCCCCTGTCTCTTCTGCTGACTGGCATTTCTGGTTATTTCTAACCAACACAGGTTCACGTCTACAGCAATTATCTGGGACTTTCTTTTGGGTCACTACAGGAGATGTGATAGGGTTTTTTAATGAAAGTGTAGATTCTGTCTCCGCTTGTTCAAAAAAAATGTACTTGACAGCCAGCAGGAGAGCTAAACTTAGGGTAATAACCTGTTCAATATCCATGCTGATCATTCTAAATAAAAGAAAGCAAATTAAAATGTTATTGTATTAGGAAATATAGAAGGTACAACCTAAACTTATAATAGCATGGAGTGCTACAATTAACATGTAATAGGGAAGATGTGAGTTAACTTACTTAGACAGATAAAATTGCCAGAGGGAAACACTTGGTTCAATTTTCTTGGACACATTTTCATCCAGTCCTAAGGAAACCTTAGGATTTTCTGCTGTACTGTTTTGAGGAGAAGGATCGGCTATCCAGCGACTGTGAGCATGAACAAGAACCAAGCCTAGTGACTGAAAAAGAATTTTCAAAATTATGTATCCTTTGCAAATCACTGAAAGCTACATCTTTTCATCCCTAGCAACTGGACAACCAGACACTATCTCCCATGGCCGCCCCTTACGATGAAAAGAAAGCCCCACGCTTGTTATGTAACTAATTATGTGACCCCACTGAACTATGAAAACATCCCAGAGGTTTCCAAGAAGAGGTACAAAGTGGAGGAAAGTGAAAAATCTCGTTAGGGGAGAGAGACTAACAAAGACCAGAAACCTCAAAGAAACGAGGAACAAGTTAAGAATAAAAGGAAGAAGCAGATAGAGTATCATTGAGAGAACCAAAAATTATAGAAATAAAATGGGAAGGACAAAGGAAATTTCAAGAGAAAATGAGAATGGAACTGAGGATACTGAAGGGCAAAGAAAACTATGTCGTTACCATAATCATCTTGACCCTCTGTGTTACAGGATTTGGTTTATTTTCTTCTTCTTCTAAAACTCGGGCAAAATGGCTGAGCTGCCAAATTGGACGTCCTTCGCGGCTTTCCCGAGAAAGCTACAAAGTAAGTCAATGTTACTTTAAAAGATATTGATTATGTTTGGGTGAACTGATGTAAAAGAAATAGTACTCTTCTACTATAGTACGCCATATGTAAAAACTGCTCTTACCTCTAATACCAAGGACACGCAAGCTGGGAAGAAAGTCATGAACACGAAGTAGTTGGCAAGAACTGACATGCAGCCAAAGCAGCACATAATTTCAAGCTGACGCACCCCTGGTTAGAGAAAAATTAAATTTATAACTAGTAAAGTGTGTACATTTTGAGGCTGCACATCTCACAAGGACTCTTCATACAGGTAGACAAGTACATAAGAATATTAGTAAATTAAGCTCTTTGCCATTTACTTGAAAGACAATTAGCAACTCAGAGGTGATGCCAAGCTTTAGAGAACAGCAGGAGTGACTACCGAGCACTAAGTCCTCAAGGGCAGAGATCCTATCCTCTCCCACATTCTCAGTATCACAATGCCAGGCAGAGTGGTAGCATTTAAAACACACCTAATAAAAAATGTGTTCCTAATCCCCTTTTATTAAATGGTATAGTACCTTATTTTGAGACAAGGAATATAAGACAGGCTAGTCTAATGGAGCAAAACCCTCCAGTTTTACTATTGATCTAATCCCACTTGTTACCCAAAAAGCAATTCCCCTGTGAACCAAGGACTTCATAAAAGTAGAATGTACTGCCAGCTATGCCATTTCTGATTAAGGGATAATCACTATTGTGTATCACCAAACTCTAATTTTAATACAACCTCTATACTACTTAGGAAAGTTCTTATAATTCTGGGTTTTTCATTTATCTGTTTGAACAATGATATAATTCAAAATGATTAAAAATTAATAAACATCCCACTATGTTTAAGATATCATTTGATTATCTCAAATACAAGGTCGGAGAATTATTGTCCAGAAAAAAATTTCAAATTACCAACTCCTATTCCCTCGCTTTACAAATAAACTTGAGAATACATACATAAAACATGTGTTGCATATCACTCTAACATAAAAATGCTTTGTAAGATATTTTAAAAAATGATTTCCATTTCCTATATAAACTAACTAGAATAACTAACACTCAGAGTTATATTTTATTTTCTAAATTTTGAGATATCATTTGACTGAAAAAATAAAAGTATACACTGGATTTTTTAAATTCCATACCAATTACTCTCAAATGTGGAAATTCAAGAGACTACAAAATTGCAATAAGAAAAGCACTTAATCTATATTTTAAATAGTAGTTAAATACAATCTTTGCAAACTTTATACCACTGTAGCCATACTTTACCAATGCTCTCAGTCTACCTGCTATTGCCACAGGTTTTCCTGACGTTCTTCCTTACTCTGTCCCAAAACAAGTCTCTGCACAGAGACAGAACTGTTCCATATACTTCTAAGAAGCTGAGAATTGTCTTCTTTTTGTATTGACTTTTTGAACAAATTACTTCCTAATTAATATGTGTGAAATCTGTCCTTTTCTGCCCTATGCCAAATCCCTAAAAGTCTGTCATTGGGTTTTCCATCTACAAATCTAGTCACTTTCTTTGCCTACTTCTCTGATCAAATCGTTACAAACTGACCACCCTACTGCTGTTTACATTGGTTTCACGGCCCAGCTACTACTTTTTGGCTAATGTTCTTTATTTTCTCATACACTGTTTTGCTTGAGTTAAATCACATACATATGTTTTCACCAGATCAACATTTTTCTTGAATGTAGTGGTGGCTACAAGACTATTTCTAGTACAGGCCAACCATGGTGGCTCATGTCTAAAACCCTAGCACTTTAGGAGGCCAAGGAAAGAGGATCAGTTGAGGTCAGAAGTTAGAGACTAGACTGAGAAACAAGTCAGATCCTAACTCTACAAAAAACACAAAAATTAGGCTGGGCGCCGATAGCTCAGAGGCTAGGCCACCAGCCACATACACCAGAGCTAACAGGTTCAAATCCAGTCTGGGCCCGCCAGACAACAATGACAACTACAACCAAAAAATAGCCAAGCGTAGTGGCAGGTGCCTGTAGTCCCAGCTACTTGGGAGGTTGAGGCAAGAGAATTGCTTGAGCCCAAGAGTTTGAGGTTGTTGTGAGCTGTGACGTCACGGCACTCTACCCAGGGCAACAGCTTGAGACTCTGTCTCAAAAAACAAAAGTTACCTGGAGTGCTGGTATGCACTTACAGTTCCAGCTACTTAGTAAAGGGCAAGAGGATTGCTGGAGCCCATGAGTTTGAGGTTACAGTGGGCTATGATTGATGCCACTGCACTCTAGCCTAGGCAACAGAGTGAAACTCTTTCAAAATAAATCCATCAGTAGAACACAAAGAACCAAGTCAACAATTTAGTCTGGGCAAGACCAGGAGCTGGAGGGTGCTACTGGAATACAATCTTGGTTAACAATCAAACATATAAGGAAGTGGAACACAGAAAGAGAAGGTAATAGCAGTGAAAAAGAAGTTAGTAACCTACTAAGTTTTCACTTGTTTCAAAGCAAACAGACAGAAGGTCAAATATACCCACACACTAATATAATTTTAAAATTTTAAGTCAGAATTTAAAAATAAATAATGCAAATCCAAGATTTTTTTTTTCCTTTTTAGAGACAAGTTTATTTTAAAATATATTAAAATTGTTCACAAACCTGACATGGTACCAACTCCAATCACAAGACATTCAACAAGAGCATCAAGGGTGAACGTGGGACCTAAAATTGCCATTCCACGGGCAATATTTTCTCTTACTTCATCCTAAAACACAGGCCAAACATAACAATGAAGGTAAGGTACCAAATAACTTTTAAAATAGTTAGTTGCAGGGTTTATACTAAACTCTCATTTACTCTTCGAAGAATAATAAAATATACAACAAGGTAAACCGGTGTTCAAGATACAAAGTATAGTGATATGTAGAGGATTATAAAAGAGCACATACAGTGGCCCTGCTTCTTTTTCCATTGAATGAGCTATTTCTTGAGAATATTCCTTTCAGGTGGTGCATTAGTCCTGTCATTTAAATCCCACACAATTTAATCCTATTAACATTTTATATTTTGCCTACCACTGATAGCAGCTTAGTTGGAAATATATATACTTTTTTTTTTTTTGAGACAGAGTCTCACTTTGTTGCCCTTGGTAGAGTGCCATGGAGTCACAGCTCACAGCAACCTCAAACTCTTGGGCTTTAAGCAATTCTCTTGCCTCAGACTCCCGAGTAGCTGGGACTACAGGCGCCCGCCACAACACCCGGCTATTAGTTGGAAATTTTTATCAAATACATAATCAAGGCAGAAATACAGCAAAAAATTTATACACAAGATACTCTGACACAAGATTGTTAAAAATGTTAGTTTCTTTAACATGACAAATGAACATCAATATGAAACTATCGATGGGAAATAATGCTAGTGTTAATCCAAGGGGTTTAAAAATAAAATACTCTGGGGCTCTCTTCCATTAGATCCTTTCTTGATTTCTGATGTGTTTCAATAGGTATTCATGTTTACCCAAGTCATATTTCCATAATTCCTGATAACCTTCAAACAAAGAAAATGAGGACCAATTCAAAACTCCAGTAACTATGGTATTATACTTGAATTGTTCAATAAATGCAGCTGTTCCTGGGGGCACTTAGAAAGACCAATATTTGGACTTGAGATTTAAAACAAAAATTGTATACAGTATCTGAATTTGGACTATAGAGAAACTCTATTAATCCTTCCCATTAATGTGAAGAAACTGACAAAAGGAATGCTATTCACGTTCCTATCTTATGAATAATACTTACCTGTGAGTTAGAACTGAGGGCAAACTTTGCTAATGCACTTGCTCTGGAAAGGTCAATCAGAAGTAGGAAAAAGGGCAAAGCTTCACTGGAAAAAAAACAAAATGATTGAGTACATTTAGTGGGAAAAAATATGATTTAATAAATCCTTTTAAAACAAAACTTATTCCCTCATATGTTGTATGATCCAGTATTATGGATACCTTTTTGTAGACTACAAGGTGTAGTCTGTACTTCTTTGACATCCTGAAAGCTAAACATAATAATTACTCAAAGTATTTGTTAAAAATATTTTTATTTATTTATTTTTTTAGAAACTTTGTCATCCTTGGTAGAGTGCCGTGTTATCACAGCTCACAGCAACCTCCAGCTCTTGGGCGTAGGCAATTCTCTTGCCTCAACCTCCCAAGTAGCTGGGACTACAGGCGCCCACCACAACGCATGGCTATATTTTGTTGCAGTTTGGCCAGGGCCAGGTTTGAACCCACCACCTTCAGTATATGGGGCCGGCGCCCTACTCACCGAGCCACAGGCACTGCCCAAAAATATTTTTAATTTTAAAATGTAGGCCAGGCGCAGCAGCCTGTAATCCTACTGGGAGGTAGAGGAGGGACTGCTTAAGGTCAGGAGTTCAAAACCAGCCTGATCAAGAGGGAGACCCCCATTTCTACTTAAAAGAGAAAAATTAACTGGGTATTTTGTCGGGCACCTATAGTCCCAGCTACTTGGGAGGCTGAGGCAGGGGGATGGCTTGAGCCAAGAGTTTAAGGTTGCAGTGAGCTAAGATGATATATCACTGCACTCTACTCAGGGTGACAGAGCAAAACTGTATCTCCAAAAAGAAAAGTGAATATATGTACACTCAAACACCTTTCGATAATTTTATAGACAATATCACCCTTAATAAAAAATGTCTCTGTGAATTAGACAGGAATATATTAAAGTGGAATATATTTAAAAATGTTTTTATTAAGAAAACATTTGGAAAGATAAACTAAATAAACTTTCTGGAGAGTAAACTGGAAGTAATAGTATTAAAGAGCTCTAAAAAAGCAAAGTGTTAAGAAAACAAAACCACTGCCCTTCTCCTAGAAAAGTATCCTAAGAAAATAATTATGAACAAAAATTTAGCTACAAAAATATGCATCACAGTATTATTATTAATGAAGAAAATGAACTAATCCAACAATTTAACATTACAGTATTAATAAACTACAAAATATTCAGACAGAATACATAAAACCACTGCCAACAATTCAGTGTAACACTAGGGACATGGAAAGATGTTGATAAAACTATTGTTAATTTTATCACAAAAAAGAATATTCGGTAAGATCTCAGAAAGTTTCCTTAAGTATAAAAAAGTAGGAAGATATATACCAGTATGTCAAGTGATTAAAATGAGCTAACAGTCAGATTATATGAAAAATTTCCCTTTATTTTCTAAATTTTTGAAATTTTGTATATTAGTAATACTTTTATAGGATGGAAAAGAAAAGCTCCTAAAAAGATATTTTGAAAGAAAGCATAGTTAGGTTTTAAATACTTACTTCAAGCCTGTCAATTCTTTGTCTAAGAAGTGAATGACAACTGTACTGAATACAAAGCTTGAGAAAATCGTGAAGAGACCAGCAATACCTAAGATGACAAAATCAATATTGAAAAATGGTTATCCTTTATTACATAGCTAACATTTAGTCTCTCATAATATTCTGAGATAAAGAATATAATTTTTTCCAGATTATTAAATGTCAATAATAAGAAAAGGAAACTATTAAATGCACGCAGCACACTTCCAGCAATATACATTATTTCCAAACGTGATTTGAACAAATAGGTTTCTCTCCACAGTAAACCAAAAATCGTATGGCACACAAAGAAGTTAAATATATAAAAGTATTACCCAAAATATATTTTGATCCAAGTTGACGTAGATTCTGAAACTGGAAGTAAATATATAGGATTGCTATGCATCGTGTTATTGTCAGAATTATAATGTCACTGCTCAAAACATCCTATAGGGAGACAGAAAAGAAAACTCCAATAGCTTTGAATTTTAAAACAAACAATCAAAAATAAGAATTTTTATTTTGTATGTCATTAGTTTATACAGTGTCAAGAGAATATAAATGTAGGGCAACTATAAGTACAATAAAAATATCAAACATACAAATAAAAAATTAAAACCAATTTTTTAAAAAGCCACGTTAAGCCAATATATCATCACAAGCATTTTTGACTATTAGTCCCTTATAAAAGCTGTTGTTCACAATTGCACCCATTTGTATAAAAAAAGCAAAAGAAAGTATTTCCACTATGTTTACATATCATATAAGTAAAGGGAAATTTAAGATAAAGTTCATGAATATTTTACTCATAACTTTTTTGTAATTATAATGTATCTATAAAAAGACCACATAAGGTGTGTTTAGAAACTAAAAATTTCTTGTTTAGTCAACCAAAAAATAAATATCACTAACCTCTTCAAACTTTGGACACTCATAATTCCAACCACAGATCTTATCGTTACCAGTGAACATGTTCATGGACATCATACAGATGGTCAGGGTCACTGTCCCCACTATGACTTCCCACGGATGGGAGGCCACAAAGAGGCCATGCATTCGGAAAAGTCTTGACAACATTGCAGTTACAGAATCCTTGGTTCCTGGAAAGAATGTCAAGTGTGAAAACTTAGTATATGACTCAATATATTTTTAGGAAAAGATTTTATAGAAAAGTGTGCTGTAAACCCTGTTTTATACGCAGTTTCCTATACATAGGACTGTTTGATAGTGTTCCTTATAATTCTGGAAAATACTAAGTTTTCTTTTTCTGGTAGAGACAGGGTCTTGCTCTTGCTCAGGCTGGTCATGAATTCCCGACCTCAAGCAATCTTCCTGCCTTGGCCTTCATAGTGCTAAGACTGCAGGCATGAAACACACCAGGCCCAGCCAGAATCTACTTATTAAGGGTTCTCCTATAAATCATGTTGGTTTATAAGCCCCTGAAAGGAAGGACTAAATGCATTTTTTCATTCTGTTAAACGTATGACTTAACATTACTAGCAAACTCATGTTTAATAAACTTTCCTCATGTTGCTGCCATCAGAGAAAAATCTTTTCTGATAGATGTTTCTACGTTATAAAAAGGGGTAAAAATTTTGCTGCGGTGGCTGCTTTTCTTCTAGCACAATCATCAACAACAGGGCTAGGAGAGCGATGGAAAAGTGTTAGATGTGAAAAGCTCCCAATTTTTACAGCTAATTAAAAGCCAGAACAGTAGTAGAGAAAAAGGATGATGGCTGAAGCATGTCTACAGCATTCAAAGAATTCCCAACAGAATATATAGAAGATTCTGATTTAGTGACTACCATGACTAAATTTCCTATTTGCTGTTTAAATATTATAATAATAATTTGATGTTCTAATTTTGAAAAAATCTTATATAATCTTTGGCCTCTACAAAGGAACTTGCGAATCTTACTTTTTACACTAAAATTAATGCCTATCTTAAAGCATATTATAATAATGCATAAAAATTAATTAAAATTAAGATGTAAAAAGCCCACTGATTGCAACCTTACTAAAAATTCAAATGAATCTCATATTTAGTAGTAATTAAGAAAAGTGAATCATCTATTGAAGATGGAAAATAAAAAGGCAATCAAGTAAAAGAAAGGATTAATCTATCTAAAAGGTTAAAGAAAAATAGCTTTTAGGAGCCAAAGCAGCTATCAACTGTCACCTCCCACCGCATCATTTGACATTCTCTGCATTTCAACCATACAACGCCACTAGCTTCATCACTGGTTTTCAAACTGTAGGTCACAACCTTTCATAGGATTAATCAGGTCATAAAATCAATTTTGTGGGTAAGAACAATCAGGTCATGAAATCAATTTTGTGGGTAAGAACAAACAACTTTTAATAAAATAAAATAGAAAATAATATAAAATATCCTTGTTTGGTAAGATGCAATATGGGTAAGTGGCATTTCTTGAAACTTTAAGTTACATGAATGTGTGTGTGTGTGTGTGTGTGTGTGTGTGTGTGTGTTTTGGCTTCCAATATAACATGTATTTCTTACTGCAGGTCACAATTTTAAAAGGCTAGCAGTTACTAAGAGATATCAACGTGGCATGCCTCTGCCTGTGATCATGCTTTTTCAACCTTCCATCCTGAGTCTTATTCATCATTTTACCCTCTAGCACCATACACTCATGTATAACATTGCTCAACATAAACCAGCTAAACTAAAAACAAATTCTTAAATTATAGCACCATGCATTTTATTGACACATCTTGAAACAGACCTAAGATGACTTTTTTTAAAGGTACCTACATATAGATGTAATCCATGCCCTCCAGTTCAAGCCCAAATGCAGAGCTTTCAAGAAACACGTTAATGGGGAAAGGAGAGAAACATTATACACACAGCTTGAGTATCCTTAGCCTGAAATGCTTGAGACCAAAAGTGTTTCAAATTTAGGATCTTTTTTCTTTCAAACTATTTGCATTATATTTACTGGTTCAGTATCCCTAATACAAAAATCCAAAATGCAAAATGCTCCAATGACCATTTCCTTTGAGCATCATTTCAGATTTTGGAACATTTTGGAGCATTCATAGAAAATGAACAACAAAAAAATGCTTTCTATTAAATTATCAGGGACTTAGACTTAAAAGTCCTAATGCCATGACCCTTTAATACATCATGTTGTGGTGACCCCCAACCATAAAATGATTTTCGTTGCTACAGCAGCATTAGAAAGGTTGAGAACCGCTAACGTAAAGTATTGGAGAACTTTAATTTTTTTTCTTGAATGTTGCAAAGATGAATTTACACCCAGGATATAATGTCTCTGAACTGGCAACATCACCATGTAATCTTTTGAGGGAAAACATGTCTAGTGTATAATTAGGGATTAATCATGCTAAATCAATTAGTGAACAAATATGGGGTTCCTTCCTAGTTGTAGCTCAAACTTTAATTTAGCTAAATTAATTTTTTAATTTCAATTTTTTATAATTTGTAATTTCTATTTTCCTTATAAAATTAGAGAGAAAAGGGATGAATTAACATATGATCCCCTCAGCTTCGATTTGAATCCTACCCAATTATAATCAAAAACTCATTAAAAGGCTAGATTTTTCATCCTATAAATTCTTATATTTATAACAAAATTCTACCAACTGGTCTTAAGATTCATCTAGCATCAACATTCCAAAAAGTAAATTACTTACATGTTTGAAAATGAGGTCAAAATTATTTCTAATCCCCACTGCCACCTCAAAACCCCTCAACATAGATTATTCCCTATAAGTCAGTAATATTCAACACTATTAAAAAGTTAATTCATGGGCAGCACCTATGGCTCAAAGGAGTAGGGCACTGGCCCCATATACCAGAGGTGGTGGGTTCAAACCCTGCCCCATCCAAAAACTGCAAAAAAAAAGAAGGTTAATTCATCCCTTCTCTAATTTTGTAAAGAAAATAGAAATTAAGAATAATAAAAAAATTAAGTTAAAAAATAAATTAATTCAGCCAAATTAAAGTATGAGCTATAACCAGGAAAGAACGCCAGATTTGTTCACTAATTGGTTTAGCATGATTAATTCCTAATTATACACTACACACGTTTCCCTCATAAGATTTCAATCCTGAGACATTACATCCTAGGTGTAAAGTCGTCTTTGCAAAATTCAAGAAAAAAATTACACAAGATCCTCTCAATCATCCCAAACACAGAGAACCACACCTATTTGGAAATACAAACCAAGCAATCTTATGAGGGCGTGTCACTAGCAAGTGTCACTAGCTAGCTACAGGATAGCTCTTGCAAATTCAATTGACAGTATTTATGCCATGCTACAAAATAAAAATAAATTTTACTTACAGAAAACAAGGTAAACAGGCAATGCATGCCTTGCTTATTCAGACTAAAGTTTGCCACTAACATTTCACAGATTCTTTAAAAGAATGGATAATTTAAATTCACTAGCATTCTTAAACTCTAATCCAATCTGCCACAGAAACCACCTACTGTGGCCAACTACAGACAAGGATGCTTTGGCATCCCTGCTCCCTGCTCTGATTATCTCCTATCATTTAGCATTCCTCCTGTGTTACACGATCAAGTATTTCATTATATATTATCTTGCACTGCTCTCAAATTAATTAATGGGTACATTTTGTTTCATTAAAGGCAAAAACCGAGTCTTATACTGCAATTATTTTTAACAGGATCTAGCATTCTGCTACTCAACCGAGTATTCTGGGAAGGGGAGACCTCGCATGGAAATCAGGAATCCTTAGTTCTATAACCAATTCTCCTACATACTACCTGTTTGCAAGTCTCTTCTCCTCCACTCACTCATGAAGCTAGAGATCTAAAGTTCTCTGGCAAAGACAATCAAGTGGAACCATAGGTAAGATAATTTTGCAGGTAAAAAAAGTCTGATTTTAAATATTGGCAATTTTAAGAGTCAACCTAAGTAGATATTAATGCCATAAAGTGGCCACCCATAGTCTAGAAACTAGACCATAAAAGAGCAAGAGTGTGTGTACACACAAACGCATACTAACACACATTCTTTATCTTGAAATGGTTATGCCATGGATCAATTTTCATGTTAATGCTGTAATCTATGCAGTGTTTTTATCCTTCATGTTACAAATTTCCATTTGTCCTTATTGTCAAATCTATCGTAAGTTCTACTACAAAAAAGAAGGCCTGCCAAATCCAGTCTATTTCCATAGTACACTTCAGGCTCTTGCTAGATCACAGTATTTAAATCACAAAATGCCTTTTATTGCACGAAGAGGAAGAGAAATTCACTAGTAAACAAACAGAAGAATACATTCTCTACCTTGTGAGATGCTGAAATCATGCACAATTACTTAGTATGTCCCAGAAAAAAATGTTCCCTATGACTTGGCTGGTACAAGTCTAAAAAGGCATATTCTCCTATTTCAAATGACAAGTCTAAGATGGAATACATCAAACCACTCCGACCGCAGAAATTAACCGTTCTGTATTTGAACCTCCAAGGAACGGTTTTCCTCGCCCAAACTAAAAGACATTAGCACCTAGGTGACTACTCCTCTTACAAAAGAAAGAAAAGAAAGATCCTCTGAGTCCTAGTGTGAGTTTCCGCATTGAGCTCCGCATCCTAGCAGCCCATCCTCATGGAATTAAAGGGTGACATCACCGATCCTCGGTACTTTCACGGCTCTGCGTTAGCAGCATTTAGCGATCTTTCCAGGCACTTAAATGAAAGTTGACGAACAGCAGCGCCTGGGTGTGAACGCCACACAGACGCTTCTCCGGGCTGCTCAGAGAGCTGCCGACCCCAGCATTTCTCGAATCAGGGGCCTCGGAAGACACCCTGCTGGATGCCCTTCCCGCCCGACGGCGACCGCGCAGTCAGCACTGCCTACTTCGAACAGGACCAGCCAAAGCGGCTACACCCCGAGCGCCCACCAATGGTGGCCACAGGCACGAAGATGACCGACCACCACCAGCCCCCAGGCCCAGCCTGGTCCCCGGGCTGCCCCGGCCGCGCAGGGCTGCCGATCGGCCTGCCAGGCCTCAAGGACGTTTCCTCCAGGTCCCTGAGGGACTGGGCCGCCACACCGGCAAAGCGCAAGTGCAGCCCCTGCCAGTCCGCAGAAGCCGCGGGCAGCCACTAGTCAGGGCCGGGCGTAGGCGGAGGACTGGCCCCAACACACACAAATCCCACTCCCACCCACCGCCGCCCCGCTCCCAGCTGCCCCGGACCCCTTCGGTGACCACCGCCCTCACCTCCGGATCTGATTAGAGGGCACCCAACCTGAGCGTCGGCTCTACGCCTGTCTCCAGTCAACGGAGACCGGGGGCGGAAGGAACCCTCGCCTTACGCACGGCCGGAGCTGGGCCAGCCAGCGACCAATAAGAGAGGATCGTCCGATCGTCCAGCCAATCTTGTGAGAGAGGCCCCGCCTGACGGTGCTACGTCACGAACGGTCTCCTTAACAACCGCCCACAACCCTCACCCAGGCAGGGAACCTGCACCGCACCATCTCTCACCACGGTATGGCCAGCCAATAGCTAGTCGAGTCCCACCACTAGGGCCTGCCTATTGGTCCAAGAGCCGTGGGGGCGCAAGCATGGAAGCGGTCTAGGCGAAGCCGATAGGGGACTCGGCGGGTGGAGTGTCCCACAGGCTCAGGAACTGACCTGCGGTCGTACTGGCTGTGAAACTACTGTGGGAGGCAGTGGTACGAAGCAGAATTAGAGTTTGAGGATGAATTCAAGGTCAGGTTAATGATAGAACGCACAGTTACTAATTGGGAGAGATGGAGGGAAGTATGGGTGGCCCAAATAGAAAAAAGGGAAGGTGGCAGCGAGGTGCAACTCCAGCTGACCATGTCCCAATGCCAGACCAAAACCTTCCTGTGGCTTACCCATTAGAGTAAATGGCTCCAGGTACCCGCATCTCTCTCTCCTCTGTGGGGCATTCATGGCATTCTGAGGATTCTCTCTGAGATGTGCCTCTCTTGGGATCCTGTGCATTTGCTCTTCCCTCCCCCTAGTCCAGGCCTTTATCTGTTACCTCAAATATTATAATAATCTCTCTTAACTGGTTTCCCCACTCTTAAATACCTCCACCTCCCAACCTATCCTGCACTACTGTAATCTTCCTATTATGTCATAGGCCCAAATCAGGAGTTTCTCAGATTGAAGCATCTGACATTACCAATATGGCTCCACCCCACATTTCTTGCTCATCTCTCACCACCCAGGAGTAACTGGCTTTTCTTCAGTCACACCCAGCACCTTTTTACCTCCCTGATTATGTTCTCTTTGTTTCTCCCAGATGTGCCTACCCATTTTAATTGTTGAAATCCTAACTATTCCTGAAGGACCCTTTCATATGCCACCTCCTTTCCTGATTCCCTCAAACATAGGGCGTCACTTCCGACTTTGAACACCCATAAGATTTTCTGTGACTTGTATTGGAAATTTCTTACAGAAAAAAAGTATTTCACTCAATTTTTAAAGCCCTTTTTTATTTTTTATTGTATTGTATTTATTTATTTATTTATTTATTTTTTGAGACACAGTCTCACTTCCTCACCCTTTGTAGAGCCCTCTGGGCATCACAGCTCACAGCAACCTCAAATTCTTGGGCTTAAGCAATTCTCTTGCCTCAGCCTCCTGAGTAGCCGAGATTACAGGCACCTGCCACAAAGCCCAGCCATTTTTCAAGATGAGGTCTCACTCTGGTTCAGGCTGGTCTGAAACAGGTAAGGTCAGGCAATCCACCCACCTAAGCCTCCCAAGTGCTAGGATTACAGGCATGAGCCACGGTGCCCAGTCTTAAAGCACATTATTTTGAAACACAGTAACTGGAAAATTCTACACATTCAGTAGTTGTTTTAATAGAATATTATCTTGCTGTATTCTCCTAATCCTTATAAAATATGCATTCTTTTTTTTTTTTTTTTTTTTCTTAAGGCAAACATGAAACCAAGTTTATTGAAAAAGAGAAAGGCTTACAGAGTAAGAGCAAGGTACAGGCTTACAGAGCAAGATACCCACCAGTGGGGCCGTCATTGTTTCAACAAAGAAAAGGCAAAGAAACCTAGCCATTATTCTTACTTTACAAAAAAAGAAAGTTTTGTTAAGCAACTTGCTGTGGATTGCACCCATGATTAGAAAAACCGAGATTTTCACATCTGTATTTGCACCAGCTTGACTCTATCTTGACTCCAGCTTAATGGAGTTAACTTGGTCCTTACAAAATAAGGAAACATACACAGATTTCTTCCAGATAACATGGTGAGTGTTTTGAGTGAGATATGCATAGGGTCCAGTAACAAAATATGTGGGTTGTGTTTTGAACAAGTGGAGGGAATAGTTTGAAAGTATTCCAGGCACTGAGGCCTTGATTATGAACATGAGAATAGAGGTGGCCTAGATATGGGTGAAGAAATTTTACTGGGGCAAAAATTTTCAAGTACTCTGGAAAGTAAAAAAGCCATAAGCAGGTTGGCAGAAGATCTCAAGTCCTCAGTGGTAACATTTCTTTTCTTTTCTTTTTTTTTTTTTTTTTTTTTCTTTTTTGAGACAGTCTCACCTCAGTAGAGTGCCCTGGCGTCACAGCAACCTCAAACTCTTGGGCTGAAGTGATTCTCTTCTCTCAGCTTCCCAAGTAGCTGGGAGTACAGGTGCCCACCATAACGCCCGGCTATTTTTAAGAGACGGGGTCTCACTTTTGCTCAGGTTGGCCTCAAACTCCTGAGCTCAAATAATCCACCCAGCTCAGCCTCCCAGAGTGCTAGGATTACAGGGATAAGCCACCTTGCTGGTCACCCTCTGGTAACATTTCACATGGACTACAATTAGATGCAGTGTTACTCTTCAGCAGCAAAACTAAAACTTCTGCTTCATTGTTCCTAAAACTTCAGAACCTAAAATCACTAGGTGAAGCCTCTCTTCAAGTTACACTCGAAGATCTCCACAGGAGTGGGCGCAAACGGACTTCTGCCGTGCGTTGAGCCAGCTTTCACGGTTTGTGTTTTTGTTTTCTTCCTCACAGTTCGCCATCAGTTTTTAGCCGGGGCTGGGTTTGAACCAGCCACCTCCAGCATATGGGGCCGACGCCCTACCCCTTTGAGCCACGGGCGTCACCCCCCATTCCTCTCTTTAAACTTTGCCCCAGTTTTGTAGACTCAGACGAGAAGTAGGTATAAACTGTATTGGCATAAATGCGTCTCTTTTTTCTTTTTTTAGAGACAGAGTCTCACTTTATCGCCCTTGGTAGAGTGCCGTGGCGTCACACAGCTCACAAAACCTCTAGCTCCTGGGCTCAGGCCATTCTCTTGCCTCAGCCTCCTGACAACACCTGGCTGTTTTTTTGTTGCAGTTTGGCCGTCCGGGGCAGGTTCGAACCTGCTGCCCTCAGTGTATGGGGCCGGCGCCTTACTCACTGAGCCACAGGCGCCGCCCATAAATGCTTTTCTTTAAAGGAGTTCATTTTCCTCGGGAAAATGTTCACATAATGGGAAAAAAGCGTATCTGTGATGGAAGGTAAGCATTCATCCCTGAGATTCTTAACGATTTGAGGCCGAGGTGACAGGTTCACAAAAGAGTTAATGAAAGGCAAAGAAAGGATGGAACAGTGACTGTCTCCATGAACAAATTTCTATGACCTCTGTATGTTTTTTTATTATACAACCTCCGTCCTTAACTAACTACTTTATCTTTTGAGTTCTTTCTCAGAAATGATGAATTTCTGTGAAACAAAGGAATTGAGATTCTGAAGTCATCCAGACAGGCTTCCTGATTCCAAGACTCACCAGCCCCCTCAACCTGCTCCATGACAATGACCCCTTCTTTTTTTTTTTTTTTTTTATTTTTTTTTTATTTTTTTTTTTATTGTGGAGAAGGGGCAGGGAAAGAAGGCGGGGGAAGAGGTGAGTGACAGGGTCGGGCCAGTGGCATGGTACCACATTGGCTGTATCTAGGTAGAGGCAGTTTCAGG
>CAUYPK010111913.1:0-24418 GCA_963574355.1 Loris lydekkerianus | reverse complement strand
AATATATTATTGTTAAAATTATATGCTTTTGTGTGAGTGTTTGTCTGTTTTGGCAGGTCACTGCGTGGTGTGGCTCTCTGACTCTCACAGTTTAAAATTTTGGCTCTTTGTGTCGAACTTGTTCACCACCCCTGCACTAGAGCAGTATGCAGTCAGACAAAGGTAGCTAGATCCTAAGCTCCTTTTTAGATTTGTGGGAATTTCAAATAGCTTCTAATGGCTCTGTAGTTACTGCTAAGCAACATGTTCAATCCTGCTCATTGAAGATACATTTAAAATAAAGGATACAGAGAAACTTCTAAAAGTTTCTAGTCACCTACTATCATAAGGTTGGTGCAAAAGCAATTGCGGTTTTTGCATTGTTGAAATTTGTCATTTGATACTGGAATACGTTCTTAAATAAATGTGGTTAAGTCACATGTCACTTTTTTTAGAGGCCTAAACAATGCAAATTTATTATCTCACACTTTCTATGGGTCAGTGGTCTGTATTTTCTTAGATTCTGTATTTCTCTATATGACATCTATTTATTACAGGGCAAATTATATTTTCTTATTTTCTGGGGTATTTTTGTTTTGGTTTGTTTTTTGAGACAGGTTCCCACTGTCATCTGGGATAGAATGCAGTGGCATCATCACAGTTTATTGCAATCTCAAACTCCTGGGCTCTGTGCTACCACATCTGGCATATTTTTCTTTTTTTAATTTCAGATTAATATGAGGGTACCAATGTTTAGGTTACATTGTTTCCATTTCTAAGGTAAAGTACAAGTTATAGTTGAGCCCTTCACCCAGGGGGACTGCTGAACACCCTTGTATTGTACACATTAGGTGAGATCCCGCCAATCGCCCTCTCCCCCCTTGTTACACATCATTTTAATGCATATTTCTCTGTTTATATTTTTTGCTAATGACTTATTACTTCTGTTTATTTTATGTTTATTTTGGACTATGGAAATGATGTTAGGCAAAAAGCAAATTCAAGCAATTTTCTTATTCAAGTTCAAAGCAGTGGAGTTAACGCAACATTAACAATGCACTTGGCCCAGGAACTGCTAACAAACTTACAGTGCAATGGTGGTTAAAGTAGTTTTGCAAAAGAGACAAGGGCGTTGAAGATGAGGAGCATACCGGCCAGCCATTGGAAGTTTACAACGACCAACTGAAGGCAATCACTGAAGGGGGTCCTCTGACAGGTACATGAGAAGTTGTTGAAAAACTCAACGTTGACTATGGCAACAAGGCTATCATTGTTCGGCACTGGAAAGGTGAAAAAGCTCAAAAAGAGGGTGCCTCATAATCTGACCAAAATTCAGACCAATCGTCATTTTCAAGTGTTGTCTTCCCTTATTCTACGCAACAATGAACCAATTTTCAATTGGATTGTGACATGCAATGAAAAGTGGATTTCATATGACAACTAGCAACAATCAGCTCAATGGCTGGATTGACAAGAAGCTAAAAGCACTTCCCAAAGCCAAACTTGCCCAAAAAGGTCATGGTCACTTTTTGGTGATCTGTTACGGGTCTGATACACTAGCTTTCTGCACCCTAGCTTTCTGAGAAGTCTGCTCAGCAAATCAATGAGATGCACCAGAAACTGTAATGCCTGTAGCCGGCACTGGTCAGCAGAAAGGGTCCAGTTCTTCTCCATGCAGCACCCAACTGCATGTTGCACAAGGTTGAACCAATTAGACTATAAAGTTTTGCCTCATTTGCTTTATCTCTCACCAAGTGAATGCCATTTCTTCAAGCAGCTCCACAACATTTGGCAGGGATAATACCTCCACAACCAGCAGAATACAGAAAATGCTTTCCAAGAGTTTATGAAACCCTAAAGTATGGATTTTTACACTATAGGAACAAACAAACTTATATCTCATTGGTAATTCTGTGTGGATTGTAATGGTTCCCATTTTGATTAATAAAGATGTGTCTGAACCTAGTTATGATTTGAAATTCATGGTCAAAAACCACAAGTACTTTTGCACCAACCTAAATATTTTCTTTAAGCATTTAAATATTTCCTTATACTTTTGGCTTGGAGGAGGCCAATGTGCAATTTTCTTTGGTCATCCCGAATCCAGGTTCATCCAATACCAACTGCCTCCACCATGCTGCCTAAGTTCAACCCTGAGATCAAAGTCGTGTATCTGAGGTTCACTGGTGGCAAAGTTGGTGCCACATCTGTCCTGGCCCCCAAGATTGGCCCTTTGGGTTTGTCTCCAAAAAAGGTTGATTACAATGTCAAGGCAACTGATGACTGGTGGGGTCTAAGGATTACACTGACACTGACTATCCAGAACAGACAGGCCCAGATGGAAGTGGTACCCTCTACCTTGCCCTCATCATCAAAGCCCTCAAGGAACCACCCAGAGACAGAAAGAAACAGAAAAACGTGAACCATGGGAATAACACTTTTGATGAGTTGTCAACATTGCCAGACAGATGCAGCACTGATCTTTAGCCAGAGAATTCTCTGAAACCATTAAAGAGATCCTGGGGATGACCCAGTCGGTGGGCTGCAATGTTGATGACTGCCACTCATGACATCATAGATGAAACAGTGGTGCCGTGGACTGCCCACCTAGCTAAAAAGTACAAGAGAAAAATGTTTCAATGAAGGATCATTTGATGCCCATTCCCCCCCAAATAATAAATATTTCCTTATAGCAAACCGTAATTTTCTATTTTTTGTAACCTGATCCTTAAATTAAAATGTCACGGGCTATCTGTTTGACTTCTTCATTAATAATGGCATATCTGGGAAAAACTGAGGTTTCATAACAGTGTTTTTTAACTTTTGACTGTGAACAATGTCCACAGGCATTCAAACAAGATGTTCCTTTGGTGCCAACAATGCCTTTAGGCGATCAATACAAGGTGTTCATTCTGTGCAAATGACACCTGTAGACACATTTGGCTCTGCAGTCATAGGGTTAATAATGTATTTTTTTATATACCTATTGGCAACTCCACTGTAAGTTTTGACTATTGCCCCCTTCACTTATAGGTCTGCAGTTAGTTTCCTACTCTTTAAAACCTGGAAGAAGAGTCCATTTTATTTATTTATTTAGAGACAGGGTCTCTCTCTTGCCTAGGCTGGAGTGCAGTGGCAGGATCATAGCTCATTGCAGCTTCCAATGCTTGGGTTCAAGTGATCCTCCTTCCTCAGCCTCCTGAGTAGCTAGGACTAGAGGAGTGTGTTCCCATATGGCTCTTTTTTTTTTTTTTGCAGTTTTTGGCTGGGACTGGGTTTGAACCTGCCACCTCCGGCATACGGGGCCAGTGCCCCACTCCTTTGAGCCACAGGCGCTGCCCCCCATGTGGCTAATTAAAAAAAAATTTTTTTTGTAGAGATGGGTCTCACTGTGTTGCATGGGTCTCACCTTGTTGCTCTGACTAGTTTTGAGTGATTCTCCTGTCTGGGTCTCCCAAAGTGCTGAGATTACACATATGAGCCACCATGCTCTGCCCAAGTAAGGTATTATTTAAACAATTTAATGCTAGAGATAAAAAACCATTTTTTCCCCTACTGGAAAAAGTCAGTCAATGAAAAACAGTTGTTTGGTAAAATCATTTGGTCTATTGTTAGATGAAAAGATTGTTCATAAAAGCGTACACTAAGAGCTTCAGTTTGGAAAGATGAAAAAGTTCTGGAGATAGATGGCAGTGATAGTTATATGCCACTTAATCAAACATACTTAATGCCACTGAATTGTACACTAAAAAATGGCTAAAATGGTAAGTTTTCTTTTCTGTATATTTTACCACAATAAAAACTACAGAATAAAAAGCACTTGGGATTATTAAAAAGCCCTCCATATAAAGCTGACACTCTCATTTCTTAAAATGTCAGTAAGCCTTCTTGAGAAATTCAAGTTGTTTTCTAAATTGTTTAACAAATTGCTGTGTTTCCAGACTACAGGGGCAGCTGGAGAAACACAGAAAGTATGCTTAAAAAAAGTAAAAATCTGTCTGGGCATGGTGGCTCATGCCTGTAATCCTAGCACTCTAGGAGACCGAGGCAGGAAGACAGATTGAGTTCGAGACCAGCCTGAGCCAGATAGAGACCTGTCTCTGCTAAAAATAGAAAAATTGAGGCAATAGGATTGCTTGAGCCCAAATTGGAAAAAAAAAGTAAAAATCTCTTCTTTCGCCAGTGATATTGGCTCTTCTTGTTTACAAAATTATCATCCTAAAGATGCTTTCAAATCTTTTTGATTTGGAAAAATGGAGTCTCAATTGATGCCTCTCAGTCTTACTTTGTTGCCCTCAGTAGAGTGCTGTAGCATCACAGCTCACAGAAACCTCAAATTCTTGGGCTTAAGCAATTCTCTTGCCTCGGCCTCCCAAGTAGCTGGCACTACAGGCACCTGCCACAATACCCAGCTATTTTTGGTTACAGTTGTCATTGTTTAGCAGGTCCAGACCAGGCTCGAACCCGCGACCCTCAGTGTATGTGGCTGGTGCCCTTACTAAGTGAGCTATACGCGCCTAGCCAGATGCCTCTAAAATTTGAGATTTAGATTGCAAATGGCTCGACAAGACTAAACTCTGCTGGAGGGGAAGGATGTTTCCATAATCATACAATTTCCAGAGCTAGGCAGTATGTGTCACGTTTGTAGGCATTCCATGCTTTTGGAATAAATGACCTCATACTAAAGAATGCAGAAAAAAAGAAAATTAGCAATTTTTTTGTATAAACAATTAGAATATGATGAATGTGACAGGCAATACAGGTTTAAATGAAGAGAAAGGAGACGACTCAGCCCATTTTGGAAATTCCTATCTTGAGATTATCTTGTGTATGTGTATAAATATGTATAAATATCCTCCGTGTTGTGAACTTCCCAGGATGAACCTCATCATCAGATGTTCAAATTAATTTTAGTTTGGTATCTTATCTAAAACGACTCCTAAAATGTGTAATAGTAACTATTACAATATATAAACCTACAGACTGACTCCAACATCACAAAGAGAGTTTTAACAATAGGACGATGTTAAAAGTCTAAACCTAGAAATCATTATCAAACAAGGATATTTCAAGCCACCAGAGTTTGGATGCAAACAAGGATAGAAATCAACATTTAGGGACAAAGAGGCATAGTATCATTTTGTATAGCTATCTAACAAGGAATATCCAATTTTCTTGAGCTTTCAATAGGCTTCTCTTTGCTAGACTAGATCTATCCCACTTGTCTTTTTTCTTTCTTTCTTTTTTTTTTTTTTTTTGAGACAGAGCCTCAAGCTGTTGCCCTGGGTAGAGTGCTGCGGCATCATAGCTCACAGCAACCTCCAACTCCTGGACTCAAGCGATTCTCCTGCCTCCACCTCCCAAGTAGCTGGGACTACAGGCGCCCGCCAAAACGCCCGGCTATTTTTTGGTTGCAGCCATCATTGTTGTTTGGCGGGCCCGGGCTTGATTCGAACCCACCAACTCAGGTGTATGTGGCTGGCGCCTTAGCCGCTTGGGCCACAGGCGCCGAGCCTATCCCACTTTTCAATAAGTAGATCTAATTACCACACTTCCTCAATTCTGACTTGTCGTTTTTATTATTACTATTAATTATGTTAACAGTTTAAAATCAAAGTCTCTACCCACCCGGCTTGTCCCCCAACCCTAAAAACATTGCTATTAAGTGGCCCATTTCACAATCAAGAAAATGAATGCATTAGTTACAGGTGATTTTTACCTGCGCCGTAAGCTTTTAACTTCACAGCCTAAAGCCTGTTGCAAAGTGCTTTTTCAGGTAGTACTCCACCAATCTTCACAAGTTAGTGGGAGTTATGGGGAGAAAACCCTTTCAGAAAAGGGTTTAGGCATAAGGACGCCTGAGGGAATTGTTCAAAAGTCTGCAGCAAAACCTAAACCACCAACAGCCCAGTCTTCCGGCACCCAAACGCAAGTGGTACTCAGAAAGTCCCAAGGTCTGCCTCGGTCTGTCTAGTCCAGTAGAGAGCAGAGGCCAGGGCAGTGACCAGATGTACGATTTTGGCCTCAGCCCGCTTAAATTCCTAAGGTTAGTGCCCACAGTATATCCTTGCCCGAACCGCCTGCCTCTAATTCACTTACGGGTAGTTCGCATCCATTGGAGCAGCGCCGGGCGGTCCGCCGGAGCCACTGTACGCACCAGCTGCAGGATAGCTCGTCTCGCAGAGCTAAATTCCATCTTTCAGCAGCAAGCGGAGCACGAGCGGGTTCGCACTGCGCACGCGCAAGCGAGACCCAGGGCCAGCGGTTGAGTCTCTCTCTGCGATGAAAGCCCTAGGCCCGCCCCGCCACGCAGGCCTCACGTGCGCGCGGGAGTCTCCACTTTCAATCCGCTTTCCTTCCACTCGGAGCTGGAGGGGATGAGTGTAGTCACATTTTTTTAAGGTGACCCCTCCAAGCCTGACTTTTTTCCCGAGATCGGCGCTACAGAGCCTACTATATTACCACTAACTTTGCTGCTGCAGTTATCCAGCAGTAGAAAACTAAAGTCCAAAAGCCAGGGGCACCAAACACCTCTCCAAACGCCCGAAAACAGCACTGAAACAACCAGGCGAGTGCCCCGGAAGCGGAAGTGCATCCGCGTCATGAAAGGCTGGACTACCCAGAGTGGTGACGTCTCATTGGGCGGAAGGTTCGGTGGCAATCGTCGGTCTTCCAGCTGGTGGGAGTTGGCGTCGCCGTGCTGGGTACTGGGACCCTGGTTTATATAGTTCGGGAAGTAGGGTTTGTGGGGTCGTACCTGTCTGCTGCTCCCAGCTTTCTAGGATTTCCTCCCACGGCGTGAGGCTTCGCTAAGGAATTCCCGGCCCCTTTAGGGCCACGGTGTTAGTGGTGCCTTTTGCGGTAAGTGTCTTCTTTTTCCCGCCCCAGATTTCGGAGGGGCACCCCTAGCCTCCAGGGGCGAGAGACTCTGGAGGGAGTCGGCTTCTTTGGCCACCGGCTGTCGTCACCGAGACAGGTGCTCTGGCCCTTTTTTTATCTCGTGTCCTCTATCAGAAGTTTTATTAAAAGATGCGGTATGACTCTTTTAAGTTGTCTTCAGATTTGCCAGAACCAAATAAGATGTAGGTGGTTACAGGCCTGACACTTTGTTTTGCTTTCCTGAGCGAGAATTTAATTGAGGCTACTTCCCCGAAAACCTTTCGACATATACCATATTTTGTTCTCCCATGTGTTTAGTTTTTGACACATGTCCTGCGTGTAGTAGACGTGTAATAAAAGAATAAGGAATATCAGTTCTATGTCAATGATGATTTAAGATACATTGATGGCTCTCTCTGTACCATTTGACTGTACTATCAGTTTCTTGAAACTCTTTCCTGTTGTTGGCTTTCTTGATACTGTCCTCACCTGATTCTTTCACGTGCTTAATTCAACGAAATGAGTAATTGCTCTTGACTATGGGGATACAAAAGTGAATGACACTAACCTTACCATTGAGAAACTAACAGTACAGTGAGAGAAGTGCCCACAAATATACATTATATCAAGATGAGTAATGAGAAACATCAGGAGCCATAGAGAGCTTTGGGAACGCAGATAAGAGTTAATGTGTTCCTTAGGAGATTGTGAGCCTGAGGAAGTTGCTATTCCAATCTAGCCTCAGTTTCTTCATCTACCTGATATGCTCATTACAAAGATGAAAGGAGATTAGGTAACATGTTTGGTACAGTGCCCAGAACATAGCAAGGGTCATGCCAACAGGAAAGGAAACATTTCCCTCAAGCCCTTTTCCCATATTTTTTTGATATGGTCAATTAATATTTTCTAGCTTAATATAGAGTACTATGCAAAAGCATCTTCAGGCCTTCCTCCCAAACGATTATTCCCCTAACTTGCATCTAGCTGTTTTATATAATTGAATGTAAAGCTTTGGTGCAAAATTAATGCAGAGGATCTTGATGTTATGATGTGTTATTTATCATCTGAAGTTAACAAGGGAGACTCGTCTGTGTTAAACTGTGATATAATTGGTTTGGAGTTAGAATTTTTCTCATTCTATAGAGCACACAGTAGGTGTTTAATGAGTGAGTAAATGAATACAAGTGTCAACTCTGTCTCAACCTTTAGTTATTGATTAATAGTGCTCTAATTCTCACAATAAACACTTTGGAAAATAATTTTTCTCTGACTTAAAAATAATACTTTTAGTCATTACCAAAAATTTGGAAATTACAAAAAGTAAAAATAAGAATATAAAAATTGAAGTAGTTATTCACCATCTAGTGATTGCAAATGTTATCTATAACTCATGTCTTAAAATATAGTCTTATACCATTATAACTCATGTTTAAAATATATTCTTATACCATTTACTTGAAGTGTACAATTTAAAGATATTTAGTGTATTTACAGAGTTCTGTAACTATCATCATAATCAATTTTAGAACATTTTGATTACTCTGTGAAGAAATCCTGTGGCCATTAGCAATCACCCCCATTTACTCCAGCCCTAAGCAACTACTGATCAACTTTTTGTCTTTATAGATTTGCCTATTCTTAAAGTTTCATATAAATGGTGTTGTAGTGTGATACATTGTGACTGGGTTCTTTCAATTAATGTAATGCTTTCAAGATGCATCCATGTTGTAGCATATGTTCAGTACTTCCTTTCTTTTTATTGCCTACTTATAGCCCATTGTAGGATATGCCACATTTCATCCATTTGTCTGTTGAGGGGTATTTGGGTTGTTTCCACTTTTTAGCTATCATGAATAATGCTGCTGTGACCATTCATGCACAAGTTTTTGTTGGATTTGTGTCTTTCTTTCTGTTGGATATGTACCTAGGAGTGGAATTGCTGGGTCATATGGTAGCTCTCTGTATAACAACACTTTGTGGATTTGCCAAACTTGTTTTCCAAAGGACTGCACCATTTTACATTTTCACCAGTGGTGTATAGAGGTTCTGATTTCTCTGTATTCTTGCCAATGCTTGTTGCCATTGTCTTTTTGATGATAGCTATCCTAGTGGATATAAAATGATATCTTATGGTTTTGATTTACAATTTTCTGATGGTTAATGTTATTTTTTGATATTTGTTTTTAGACTGTATTTAACAAAATATGGATTATGTAGTATATGCACTTTTATATTCTTTTGCATTTAAGCATATTTTTAGCATTAGCAAGCACATTTTACAAAAGAATTTTCCTAGTTTCTTCTCTTTTTACTCTCCCTCCAAACCACAATTGTTGTGAAAACTTGTCTAATTTAATACACCTTGAAAATAAAATCTATAGGAATATATATCAAATTATTATTGGTTGGTAGCAGGGCATGGGAGTGAGTAGGATTAGAGGAAGTGTGTTTTCTACCTTAAATATTTCTATAGTTTGAATTTTTAAAATTTACATGTATCCTCTTAACATAACAAAACATAAAGGTGAATTAGTTCCTGGAGTACTAAGTAAATTCCACATGAAAAACAATTTCTAAATTTGAAAGTCATAATTAACACCGTAAATTTAGTCATTCAAATTTACTAATTTTATCAGATACAGTACCTATAGACCATTTTGTTAAATAAATTTTCTTTTATGTGGTCCTACTGGGGTGTCCAACCATTTTTCTTCCCTGCTGCATATTGGAAGAAGAGTTGTCTTGGGCCGCACACTAAATACAAACAAACTAATGAAAGCTGATGAGAAAAAAAAGGTTTGTGCATGATTTTTGCAATATCCAGCACCACAGATAAGTGAAACAGTCCTCATGTGATCTGCAGGTTGGATGCCCATGACTGCAGGTTGGACACTCCTGCTAGTCTAGGAACAGATGCTGTTTTAGAATTTTAAAAATACATACATTAAGTGTTATAGTCACGAAAGAGAATATTGGTTATGAGCCTTTGACTAGTATCTAAAAAGGTATACAGTTGTTCCTCAGTATCTTCTGAGAAATTGGTTCTAGAAGATGGGTTGGAGATAGCAAAATCTGTGGATGGTCAAGTCTCTGTTATAAAACATCATAGTAGGTGTATTTGCATATAACCTATGTGCATCCTCCTGTGTACTTTAAGCCTATTTTTAGCATTAGCAAGCACATTTTATAAAATGTGCTTTAAAACATCTCTTATTTATAGTACCGAATACAATGTGTAAATAGTTATTACACTATATTGCTATACATATATATACTATGTAAATAGTTGTACTTTACTACTTAGTGAATAATGACAAAAAAGTCTGTACACATTCAGTATAGATGCAGGGTTGGTTTTTTCCAGAATATTTTTAATCTGTAATTGGTTCAATTCACAGTTGTGGAACCCACAGATACAGAGGGCCAGCTGTGCTATGAAGTGATTTTTTTTTTTTTTTTAAGGACAAAATAATATATTTGTATGTTTAGTTTTTAAGTCTAATTGATTCAAAAAGTCATTGACAAGGGCTTAGAAGAGCTTTTTGTAGGGATTTTGTTGTAATAGGATTTGAAATCTCTAATTGTCAAAGTTTGTTTATTTACTGTCAGATCAGGCAAAGTTGTGGCGGGAACACTTACAATCGTTTATGTAGAGAAAGGTGGCTCATTGGACACTGCAGTTTCTATTGAATAATAACCAGGTAATGGGGAGTAAATGTTAAAACAGTATTTCCAGGATGATGGGACAGGCCCTTAGTAGGATTGTTGAGAAAATTTCCAGCTTAAATATGCTTCAGATAATGTAAGGAGAGCTAGTTGGTATCATTCAAAAAAGGAAGGAAGTTAATAGGCAATATGCTAGGAAATTGCAGGCAGTTTTATACATATTGTCTCATTTAATCCTCACAACAGCCCTTCAGGGTAATGGTATTATCTCCATTTTGCAGGTGAGGAAAGTGAGGCTCAGAGAGATTAAGTAACTTGCCCAAAGTAACACAGCCAGTATGTAACAGAGCTGGGATTTGAATCCAAGTCTGTCAGACTCCAAAGCCCATGCTCTTTCCAGTACTTCACACTGCAGCAGGTAAGTTATAATACTTGGCCCCGTGCTTGCCTTACTTAGGGCACCCTCAAGCCTTTTTCCATTACTCACTATCCAACCCCGAGTCAGAATCCAGTTAGGACCATCTGTGATTTGGGCCAAGAACAGTCCTTGTATGTACTGTACTGTACTGCAGTGGTACTTACTAGTCCTTTTGGGACTTTGCAATTACTTTTTCACAAAGAACAATGTACATCTTTCCTTTCAAAATATGATTTCTTCTGTTATAGTTTGGCAGCAAAATTTCTCCCTGAAGCTGGGCTCTTTGACTCAGGTCTGTAACCTCAGCACTTTGGGAGGCTCAAGTAGGAGGATTACATGAGACCAGGGTTTGAGATCATTCTGGGCAACATAGTTGTCTCTGCAAAATATTTAAAAATTGGCTGGCCGTGGGGCAGTGCCTGTGGCTCAAAGGAGTAGGGCACCGGGCCCCATATACTAGAGGTGGCAGGTTCAATCCCAGCCCTGGCCAAAAATTTCAAAAAAAAAAAAAAAAAAAAAAGAACAAAACTGGTTGGCCGTGATAGCATGCACCTTTAGTCCCAGCTACTTGGGAGGCTGAGGTCAAAGGATTGCTTGAGACCAGGAGTTGGAAGTTTCAGTGAGCTATGATCATGCCACTGCACCCCAGCTTTGATAACAGAGAGAGACCCTGTCTCAGGAAAGTAGAAAAAAAAATTGTCTCTAAATTTTGCCAGTTGGCATATTCAACTCTGTCATTTAAAGCATCATTTATATTCTAGGACTTAAGGCTGTGTAACCAACAACTGTACTGTGAAAAGTCATTTTTACATTTTTTGGTGAGGAATGCCTGTTCCACTCCCTAACCTGCTTACATCATAAAATTGTTGTGAGGGTGAAATGAGATAATAAATGTTAAACTATTGGAAGTAGTAAGTTGTAATCCCTTACTTTTCTCTTTCCTATAAGTAGAGATTCTTTTCTTGTGAAATTTAGCATATGCAGATTTCTTTCTTTCTTTTTGCAGATTTATTTCTATAAATGTTTTAGTTAGCTGGGAGAGTTTTGGGTGAGTATGCTTGCCTGTACATTAATTTGAGATTTAGGGTTAAATATTGCCATTAAAAAAGTGTTTAGCATTTTAGTATACATATTGTAACAAGTTAAGGTTAATTTTTAAGTATCTTGGAAATTCATAGTAGGGAAATTCTGGAAAGTTATAGTAATGACAAGTGAATATATTAAATGTACAATATTAATTACCTGGGTTGTTGATTTTTTTTTTTTTTTTTTTGATTCATCATATTATCTTCTTTAATGGCCTTTAACAGATATTTGTATCCCCTTTCATGACTTTGGTTCTTGCTTTTTCCCTATGGTCTTAAATATATCTTTTCATTCATTCATGAGGTTCATTTTTATTAAATGATTAAATGTCTACTATATAAGACTGAGGATAGATGAAGGAATGAGCACACAGGACAGAGCAAAAGAGACAAAACTCCCTGCCCTCTTGCAGCTTACTTTTCAGTAGAGAGATTATAGCTCACAAATAATACAATATAAGTAATCATACGTCAATTGATAATAGGACTGTTGGAAAAATAAAGGGGAGAGGGTTTATATTTTAAAATATGGATTAGGAAAGGCCTCACTGAGAACTGGCATCTGGACAATGATCTGAAGGAGATGGGGGCTGTGTTGTCAACCAGAGGAAGAGCTAGCTAGTAAGGTACCGAGGTAGAAATGTGCAGCAGCAACACAGAGGAGGTCAGAGGCACGGCAAGGTGTGTGTGTATGTGTGTGTGTTTGGGGGTGCCTTACATTTCATTCTGAGGACCTTACCTGTATGTGCAATGGGAGGTCATTGACATTTTAGGCAAAATTCTAACAAACATATCCTTGGAAATTACAGAGGAAGTACTATTAAGTAAAAGGTATCATGAAGTGTTTTTATTCTTCTCTTGAAGTGCAGGTTTTTATTTAAGGCAAAAATATCTTAAAATACTGCCACCAATAGGGTGGTGCCTGTGGCTCAGTGAGTAGGGCGCTGGCCCCATATACCAATGGTGGCTGTTTGAACCTGCCCCGACGAAACTGCAACAAAAAAATAGCTGGGCATTGTGGCAGGTGCCTGTAGTCCCAGCTACTTAGGAGGCTGAGGCAAAAGAATTGCCTAAGCCCAAGAGCTGGAGGTTGCTGTGAGCTGTGATGTTACAGCATTCTACCAACGGCGATAAAGTTAGACTCTTGTCTCTAAAAAAATAAATAGAAATAAAATAAAATAATGCTACCAATAAATACTTACATAAGGAAAAGTGTATTGGAAAACTTCACAGAGTTTTTTTTAATTAGACTTAATTTAATTTAAAAGAACAAGTTAACATGGGAGTTAGATTTAATTTTAAGGGATAACCAGTATAGCTTTTAAAAATGAAGGATGATCTTTTATGACATGCTCTCTAGAAAAGTTAATTATGTTGTCATAAATAGGGTTATAGTAGTTGTTGGTATCTTAGCAGTAAAGAAGATGAACTGAAACATGAGTCTTAATTCTTATTTATGGAATATGAACTTAAGGATTAGTAAGTGTTTAGTATAATGGGTATGGGATAAGAAATGAAAAGTCCAGCATCTTTTCCAAAAAGTGATTGCTGTTTCAGGTTAAGTAACCATGTAATTATAAAAAACTTCTGTTAAGCAATTTTTTTCAGTTTCATCAAGTATTGATAGTAATTTTTTTTTTTTAAGTTCTGAATTACCATATTTTATTTGAGTGGAAGTGTAGTGTTTAATTTATAGCTCAACCTCGCTGGGTGTTTTGGTGGACGCCTGTGGTCCCAGCTACTTGGGAGGCTGAGGCAAGAGAATCTCTTAAGCCCAAGAGTTTGAGGTTGCTGTGAGCTGTGACGCCCTGGCACTCTACCCAGGGCGATGTAGTGAAACTCTGTCTCAAAAATAAAAAAAAAGTTTATAGCTCAACCTGGAATATCTGTATTTAAATACATCTTAAAATGTATTTTTCCTTTTTGACTATTGACGCCTCTCACCTCTCTACTCTCTCAATATTTAGTCAGCTATTTTGTCCTCTTGTTTCTTTTGTTTTTAATCTTCTGTGTACTCTGTAGATGGGATCTACTCTGAATAATCTTGATTGACTAAATTAGTAGATGAGCTTGGAAGTGTTACCAAAACAGTTGTTTTGAACAGGTAACTTTTCTTCCAGTATTACTTACATTAGAAAATTGGTATTTCTTTGAATACCATTTTTTATGCCATTTCACCTTCCTCACATTCTCTTTCATCGTTTTCATTTAAAAATTTACATAATACATCATTGGGTTGTTCACATTCATAAGTATTATACCAAAAAGAGAACATCCTTAATTTGAGATCACGTCATTATTTCCTGAAATAATAATATTTGACATGTTAAATTTGCTGGCTCATATACAAGATCCAATTAGGTATTCAGATATAGGCATCATAACCAAGTGGTAGTTTTATCTTTTGAATATGACTATATTGATGCACAGGTTGAGGCAACAGAAGCTGATATTACAGTATCTAAACACTAATTAAAGCATAAATATTCTTCAATAGAAGTCTTTAGTCGTGCGAAATGAAATGGATTCTTCTCAAACATTTTTATTTAATTATTTTTCCTTTCTAGAATTCCTGCTAAGCACATCGTAAAGCCTTCAAGATGGTTCTAGCAGACCTTGGAAGAAAAATAACATCAGCATTACGCTCATTGAGCAATGCCACCATTATCAATGAAGAGGTATGTAAAATATTATTTGAGACCGGCTCATGTTTATAAGCCCAGCTCTTGGGAGGCCTAGGTTGGAGGATTGCTTGAAGGCAAGAGTTCGAGACCAGCTTGGCAACATGGCATGTTGTTGTAGTTGTCATTGTTTGGCAGGCCTGGACTGGGTTTGAAACTGCCAGCCCCAGTGTATATGGCTGACGCTGAGCTATAGGCACCAAGCCAATAAGTAGTATTTTTTATTGAGAAATTAACTACCTTAATCTTACTTTAACTTTCTATAAGGAATCTCTCCCAAAAAACCCAGAAAACAAAAATGATCTTAGCTTGTATGTAAAGATATATGTATTTTAACTTTTGAAAATTGTTTAAATCTGAAAATGTACTTTTCTATAACTTTATTATCTTGCCTTTTTCATCTTGGTTAGGCGTGTGCTTCTCTGACCTTTTCTGTGTGACTTTTATTTGGTATTTTTCTTACAAGACTAGTGTTTTCATCTTGGCTAATTTTTTTTTAATTAATACATTGGAGTTCGGAAACACTTATATATACTTAAGTGGCTAAAGCCTTGTCTTTTTGTAGGACTTTATAATCTTTTGCTTTTAGCTGTCGTGCCTTGTTCTTCAAAAAACACGTAATAATAGTGAATTACTAGTGGAGGTTATTTTCCTTTACATTTTACTCTTCTGATCTGAGTAGAAATGGTAAGACTGGGTAATTTTCTTCTATTATATTTTCCTTCATGGTTGTCCAGGTAGGATAAGCAAATATTGTTACTGTATACCATTATGTATCAGCAACAGAAGCTCTTCAGTGACACAGAAGACATCAATGGCAACATCTATTGTATAGTAATTTTCTTTGGCTTGAATATTGTGTTTATTATTACTTTAATAAAGAAATAAAATTGCAGTAATTAATATTTGGTTATATAAAACTAAATGGTATGTCTTTATTTTGACAAAAGACGGAACACTTAATAAAAGTAACTCACTAAAGCTAACTGAAAAACTTCTCCCCCCAATGATGTATTTTATCATTACTAAACTATGGTAGTATATGATAACTGATCGATTATTGTTTTTATGTAATTGAAATGTGACACTGAGTGCTTTAAATTTTTATTTATTTTCAGGTTTTAAATGCTATGCTAAAAGAAGTATGTACAGCATTATTGGAAGCAGATGTTAATATTAAACTAGTGAAACAACTAAGAGAAAATGTTAAGTAAGTTGAATTAATCAGGTAATAAATATGTAAAACTAAGTTTAAATTTCTAAGATAAGGAGCTAACTAGAAAAGTTTGCTATATCATGAATCTTTCTGCCAGTCATCACTGGAATATTATAGATCTTACATGTTGGAAGACTGTGTGTTTAGTATATTTCCATAATGATGCTTCAAAGTAAACTACATGTGGTTTTCATTTAATTATGGATTTTTTTTCTGTCTTACTAGTCCTTTATTTAGATGGACTCAATAATGTACTGTGTAGTATTTTAATATAAAGCCTTTTAACAATTGAGATTCTTTATAGAAGAGTAGTGCCGTTTTACTGTCTTTAGTCTTAAGATTATTTTAATCAGCCTCCTTTATCATTAGAGAAATACATTCTCTTTTGTTCTTTTGGTTTCTCTGTTCATATTTGAGTGAAGAAGTAATGTATATGGTCTCAGTTATTGTATCCGTTGGGAGAGGAACTGACTGGGCAGACACATAGAACAATCCAGGTACCTCAATTGAATCCCAGCCCTTATGCTCAAGACATCTCCCCTTTTCGTATTGTTATGCTGGGAATAAGTTTAGGACTACTAGCATTTAGAACTAGAGAAAGTAGTCCTATTTTCTGATAGTTGTAAAGATGTATAAAAATAAATTAGTACTTTGCAGTGATATTAGGACAAATTATTAATAGTTATGCTTTCAAAAAAAAAAGCCTTGAAAAACTGACCAAAGTCTTGCTTTGTAATATTTAGTGTAAATTTCTTTATGGTATAGACTCATGAATCTATAATAATTATCAGCTTCTTGATTAGAAGACTTAATATGAATGATCGAATAGTCTTATATTCTTTAGGGCAGAAAATTCTTTTTTAGAATGTTTTAACTGATTTTTCTCCTTACCCCAATCACTACCATCATGAAGGTCTGCTATTGATCTTGAAGAGATGGCATCTGGTCTTAACAAAAGAAAAATGATTCAACATGCTGTATTTAAAGAACTTGTGAAGGTAAAGGTATACCGAGTTTGTACTGTATTCTTTAGACTTGGCGGATAAAAATATACTGGCACTACAAACAAATATTATTTCAGAATCCTTTTAAGTATGTTTTATGAAATATTCACTGCATTAAAATATTAATGGAAAGATTATTAAATTTTCTAAAGTGGCCTGTTTTTATGATAGAGTTACTGAGTGTTCAGAATTCTGAGTTCAGATATAAAGGCCAGTTCTTTTCCTACAAAAAATATCAGAGCCAAGATGCAAACAGTAAACCTTCACTACCGATTAATTGACAGAGGGCCTCACTGAGGTTTTCTTTTTTAATATCAAGTATTGCCTAGTGGTGGTCCTACTTTCATTCAAGAAAGTTGAACTTGACTTTCTCGTACAAAATTATTCTTTTCTATGCTGTCCATTGTGTAAAGAATTCCCTTTGAAAAGATCAACTATTCCAACTGTTGCCTAGATATGAGCAATTTTTAATTAGTGAAGTTTTATTTTCAAGTGGTAAATATACCTTGTTGCCCTTCCTTACCTTAGAACTTACTATTTGTGCTGTCGTGTAAATTATGGTGAAAATCTCAACATTAAAAAAAAATATATGGGTCCAATAGCAGGAATAAATAAAGGTGCTAAAAATCTTTTTTAGGGCAGTGGATGCCTGGTAATGGCCTACAATTATTTTTTTTCCCATTTTGTGTAAATATTTTCATTTACTCTTTTGAAAAAAGAGATTCTGATTTAAAAGAGATGAGCGAATTTTTCCAGATAATACTTTTTAGTTTGCAGTTGAGAAAATTGAGACCATTATTTAGTGGCAAACCCAGGTCTGATCGCCAAACTCTTGTGTAGGATTCCTCAAATTATTTCCAGATTGCTTTTTTGTCTAGCATTAGAGGTCATCCCAGGATGGGTGGAAATTTTATTGTTAGGGATGGACTTATATAGGCAATCTTAGAACACCAAGTGCCTCATTAAGAAGCATTTATTGGCTGCTCAAAGTGGCTCATGCCTGTAATCCTGGCACTTTAGTGGGGGGCAAGGCAGAAGGATCACTTGAGGCCAGAAGTTCAAGACCAGGCTGGGCAACATAACAAGACCTCTGTTGCTGCAAAAAATTAAAAAAATTAGCTGGGCATGGTGGTGCGTGTCTGTAGTCCTAGCTACTCAGGAGGCTGAAGTGGAAGGATCCCTTAAGCCCAGGAGGTCAAGGTTACAGTGAGCTATGATTTTGCCTTGCAGTCCAGCCTGAGTAAGACCCTAGCTCCTAAAAAAAAATGCTGTTGACAGTAGAGAAGACTTGTTCATATACTCAGAAAATAAAAGTCTAGAGTAGTGGAACAAAGTAAGGTAAAAATTATTTTCATAAGAATACTAGATACTATTTGCCTTTATTACTGTGCTGATATTACCACTAATAGTGCAAATGTAATGGTGAGTAAAACTTGCTAGTGTGGGGTCGGAGCTTGTGGCTCAAGCGGCCAAGGTGCCAGCATATACACCTGAGCTGGTGGGTTCAAATCCAGCCTGGGCCCGTCAAACAACAATGACGGCTGCAACCAAAAAATAGCCGGGCATTGTGGCAGGCGTCTGTAGTCCCAGCTACTTGGGAGGCAGAGACAGGAGAATCTCTTAAGCCCAGGAGTTGGAAGTTGCTGTGAGCTGTGATGCCACAGCACTCTACCCAGGGCGACAGCTTGAGGCTCTGTCTCAAAACAAACAAACAGACAAACAAACAACAACAAAAAAAACTTGCTAGTGTAAATCAAGGCAGTGGCACCAAACTGTATTACTAGTTCTTGTACTTTTTACTAGCATACACTTCTGGTAAAGAAAAAAAATGCCAGTTTCATGTAAGAATATCCTTAAATGTAGCAATTATAAGTTTATTAATTGTATTAAATCTTGATACATGAGTATACATATCTTTTTAAGATTCTGTGTAATGAAATGGGAAGTATGTATAAAGCTCTGTTTTGGGAAGTAATGAAATGGGAAGTACGTTGCATACTGAAATTATATGGTTGTCTTGAGAAAAGCACACGTGTGATTGATAGCAAGCTGAGCTAGTTGCTTCTTTCATAAAACACCACTTTTACCTGAACAAACAGTAGACACATGATCTGTGATTATTCAGCCGTAAGCATTTGGCAGACATTTTTCCCCAGAGTAAGTGAAATGAGCCTATTACTTTCAGGAAAATAATTGACAATATGGTGGCCAGTGGTAAAATTCAAGCTTTCAGGTATAAACTAGGAATTTGTATTTCAACCATGAGTTTGACACTATCCCAATACTTACTTCCTGATGAGGGTTAGTGTTGATATTAATGAATAAAGGTTTTTGATGTTGCATAGTGAAATGTGTCAATAATGAGAGATCTCCGTAACTCATTGAACCATTATTTTTAAATAACTGATGAATGATATTACAAGATCATGCACCAGTATAAGATGCATTCAAAGTGCAAGATAGAATCATAGATTTTAATGTAAGAGAGTATGAAAATTTGTATGGTTTTAGATTCGACATTGCAACTAATCTTTCCAAATTACCATAATTGTAAAGGAGTCCTGAGATCAGAATGTTGAAACCTTCTGTTCTAAAGGAATGAAGGAAGAGAAGATCAATTTATAAAATAGTTATTCAGTAAAGCATATATGTTCCAAATAATGGATCTGAACAGAGCTGAGCGATTCTTCCAGGAGATTGTAGAGAATGGAGGTGAATGTAGGATAGCATGAATATATAAAAGGATCTTGGAAGAGTGGGATTATGTTTCAGGGAGATTTTACCTATTTCAGAAGTTTATCTAAGGGTAGCCCTACATATACCTGGGAAAGGTATAAGAAAATGTGTTTTCCTTTCTTCTCTGCTGCATGGTTTTCATTGAAATTCAAATATCATGTGGAATATATGACCTTTATGGTATTGTCTAGGATAAACTTCGTAAACTTTCACTGAGTAGGTTTGGATTTTGTGGTTCACATAGTATCTGCTGTTAACTTCTCTGCTCTGCTATTGTGGTACCAAAGTAGTAAATGAATGGGTCTGGCATGTTCCCTTGAAACTTTTTTCATGCATAGTGTGCTAATCCCTAGTCTAGGACATGAGTAACTATTACGGATTTAGTATCATATGGGTTCACGTTTCAAACTCACTCACAATTGAATTATTATTTTAAATGAACTTTTAAAATGCTTTATGCTTGTTAATTTGGGGACTGTCCCTATATGAGCCTTTATTTTCCACTGATTGTCATTATAAAATAGGTGAATATTTTTTATTGGCCCTCAAAATGTAATACCTGTATAGTAGGTCTTTGGCATTGGAGAATTTAACATTTGACCTGGAAAGTTTTTCACATGTAATTTGTAGTTTTGCTCATGTTAAACATTAGTCAAGTTGAATATGGACATAAGTGCTCTCCAATATGGGGGCTACTAGGCACTTGTGGTTGTTGAGCACTTTTAATGTAGCTAGTCCAAACTGTGATGTCCTTTATGTGTGAAATACATACCAGATTTGAAGACTTAGTATGGGAAAAGGAATATAAAATATCTTATTAATTTTTTATATAGATTGCATGTTAAAATGATATTTGGGGTTAAATGAAATATTAAAATTAATGTTTTTATTTATAAATGTCACTGCTAGAAATTTTAAAATTCACATGTGGCCTGCACATACATTTTTGTATTGCTGATATAGATTGTTCCTGTGGCTCGATCTTGGTCTCATATTTTATTTCAAATTTCCAGCATTTTCTAAAAAATGTTTTGGGATCCCTATCTCTAAATTGGTTTGGGAGTGTAGGCTTGATTATGACTTCACAATGCATTATTTTATATTTTCTTTCCTGTATCTGATCTTAGAAAGGACTATATTTTATATTTTTAAATTTCATTCTGTGTACACAAAGGAGAATGTCAGAATTGTATTAGAATGGTAGCATATGGTGGCTTCATTTCATATGAAAATATCCTTAGATTATTTTTATAATTTAAAAATAAAAAAAAAGTTGAAGGGAAGGGTATTAAATGTAAGTATAAATTAATCTTATTTTTATTTTTCGTGTGTAGCTTGTAGACCCTGGAGTTAAAGCATGGACACCCACTAAAGGAAAACAAAATGTGATCATGTTTGTTGGATTGCAAGGAAGTGGTAAAACAACAACATGTTCAAAGGTAAATTAAATTTTTAAAAAGTCAGCAGATATGTTTGTATAAATCAAGTTTTATTTTATTTGTTTTTGGCTGGGACTGGGTTTGAACCCGCCACCTCTGGTACATGGGGCCAGCACCCTACTGAGCACCCTACTCCTTGATCCACAGGCGCTGCCCAATCAAGTTTCATTTTAAACTCAGGCTTTATAATATTATTGCTTTACAACTTTGTGTTACTTGATGTGTCTGTTTTTTTTTTAATTTTTTTTTTTTTTTAATTGTTGCAATTTGGCTGGGTTTGAACTTCACCACTCGTGGTATATGGGGCCAGCACCCTACTCACTGAGCCACAGGCACCACCCTTTGTGATAATTTTTTATAGTATAAGATCTTATAGCCTCTCGTGATTACCTTTATAGGAATGGCAAACTTTTATATTATATAACTTTGTTATTATTATTATTTTTTTTATAAATAGAAGATCATTCCAGCTCGGCACCTATGCTCAGTGATTAGGATGCCAGCAACATACACTGAGGCTGATGGGTTCGAACTCTGTCCGGGCCTCCTAAAACACCAGTGACAACTGCAACAAAAGAATAGCTGGGCATTGTGATGGGCGCCTGTAGTTCCAGTTACTTGGGAGACTGAGGCAAGAGAATCACTTAAGCCCAAGAGTTTGAGGTTGCTGTGATGCCATGGCACTCTACCAAGGGCTACATAGTGACTCTGTCTCAGAAACAAAACAAAACAAAAAAAGACTATTCCTGTCGTTTAAGGACATGAGTAAATGATTTTTGGAGCTGAGAATGCGGAGTTTACTATATTTCCTGTGACTTAAACCTCCTTTTTCAGGTTCCCAGCCAGCGTAATTATACATCTTCATTTTGTATGTCCTTGCGTAAATTTTTAATTCATCATACCTCTTCTTCCTCCAGAATTGGGTGCCTCAACATTGTTAACAGATCTTTTTTTTTTTTCCCACAAGTCTTACCAATATGTTCAGGGTTTTTTTTTTTTTTTTAAGAGGATTATTTTTAGTGGGTTTGTTATTACTTGTTTTTAATTAACAATAATAGTTAACATTTTTTACTGTGCTAATTTGCTGTTTGATCATTTTATATCCTTTGCTACTGCACAAAAACTAGAATTTAAACTCTTTAGGAAATTTGTTGTATTCACAAATCTTTTTTTTTTTTTTTTTTTTAGAGACAGAGTCTTACTCTGCTGCCCTCGGTAGAGTGCTGTGGCATTATAGCTCACAGCAACTTCTTGGGCTCAGACAATTCTCTTGCCTCAGCCTCCTGAGTAGCTGGGACTACAAGCGCCTGCCACAGTGCCCTGCTTTTTGTTGTTGTTGTTGTTGCAGTTTGGCTGGGGCCAAGTTTGAATCCCCCACCCTCAGTATATGGGGCCGGTGCCCTACTCACTGAGCCACAGGTGCCACCCTGTATTCACAAATCTTTAATAATATTAGTTTCAGGAGAATTATGAGGTGTTTTACTTTACTCTTTAGGTAAACAATAAAGATAAAAATAAATCATGTACATGCTAATTTATTGTATTTATATTGTATTTTTTTAATCTTCCTTTTCCAGTTAGCATATTACTACCAGAGGAAAGGATGGAAGACCTGTTTGATATGTGCAGATACATTCAGAGCAGGTAATGTGTTGAAATTTGAAAATTATTTTCTGTAATTCTTATTTTCAAGTTTGAGGATTCATTTACTCTTTTATATTTTAGGGGCTTTTGACCAACTAAAGCAGAATGCTACCAAAGCAAGAATTCCATTTTATGGAAGGTAGGTTGCTATTTTTTATTTTGATACTTATATGCTTTGACTAACTTTTACTTTTTTGAGACAGGAGCTTGCTGTTGCCCAGGCAGGAGTGCAGTGACGTGGGTGGTCATAGCTCATTGCAGCCTCAAACTTCTGGGCTCAAGAGATCCTCTTCCCCCCGTCACTCGAGTAGCTAACACTAGATGTGTGACACCTCGTTAATTTTTCATTTTTTGTAGAGATTGGTTCTTGTTCTTGTTTAGGCTGTTCTCAAACTCCTGGCCTTAAGCAATCCTCCTGTCTCAGCCTCCCAAAGTCCTGGGATTATAGGCCTGACCCATTGGGTGCTGGTCCTGTCGTTTTATTTTGTGCTATCTGGTTACATTTTAACATTTACACAGAACAAAGTGGAGATATAATTAATAAGTTCTTTTATTTTACTGAAACATGTCCCTTCTGATCCAACCTGATCAGGGGCAACTTTGTTTAGTTCATAACTCTGCTCATGTTTACTATCCTGCCTGGCATGCTTTCCTATTTCCTCTGCCTCTGTGTTCTTATTGTTTCTTTCCGGAACTGTGTGAAGCACTCCATGCTTAAATACACACTGGTAAATTCCATACTGCTTCATTAGTACAAACATCTTTGAAAAGGGTGCATTAAGTTCTCCTAAAATGACTTATAGTCTCTAGTTATCTCAGATTCTGATAACTTCTGTCTCTTACTTGCTACATTGTTGTTCATTTATGTAGTCTGTATATGTTAGAATGATTAATTTAAAGAAGACAGTCTAGATTGAATTTAGAAAGACTTTATTTGAGGGAATTCTTATTTGGGACTTATACTTTTTGGCTAGCCTGAAAAGCTAGTGAAATTTGGCTATGATATGTTCTTAATTTAAATGTCTTTTTTCTTTCAGTCATTTTTAATGATACTTCTGACAGATTAAATAGTAATGTTAAGAATTTTTTTTTTTTTTTTTTTTTAGAATAATAACCATTTCTAATGTAGTTTTGGTGGGGGGATCAGTTTTTAGTAAAAAAACTGGGAAAAGAAGCTGTAACATTTCAAATATAGTTTTTGATGTCAGGTTATGATAAACTTAATTTTTAGGGATCATAATTTGCAAATGATAAGATTTAGTTGATAATTATATTAACTGTTAGTCAAAGCCACAGCATTACTTTTTAACCATTGAAACCATTTAACTAGTTCCACTTAAATAATCTCTCTTTTACCCATGGAAACTTAAAAAACCTCTGGGAAGGAGGAAGGAAATAGGAATGGATAAAGACTTGAGCTACATCTCTAATGTTAAAATTATAAATCTGGAATACATATTAACATAAATAATTAGTATTGTTAGGCAGTAGATAACAGTGCTATTTGTTATAGTATTATCTGTCTTGTCCTTAAAAAAACAACTTTAATAAAAAAATTTTAAAGACCTAGGTATGTGGGTGTGCACCTGTAAAAAAAAAATTATTTTTAAAGAAAAAAATGAAAGCACCAGTACCACTGGCATATATATATATATATATATATATATATAT